>PVKP010017491.1:0-46027 GCA_004027715.1 Plecturocebus donacophilus
GAGATTAGTTGGAGATGCATTCTTCTCTGCCAGCCTCCTTGGGCATGAGTTGTCTGACTCCCTGCTTAGTCTCCACCTTGAATTTCTACATTTCTTCAGTTTGGTCTCTAGGGGAAAGAAGCCAGACAGCTGGACTTTCCTGAGCTGCTTCCCCTGGAATGACTACTGCTGAGTCTTTGGCATCTTCATTCACAACTTTTCAAGTGTTTGCCCTTTTGACCACTCAGCTTCCCATTCCTCTCTCAGCCCCAAGAACAGCTGGTGTGCAAAGCTGCAAGGTCGTCATTCCAGGGAAGATTCTTTTCTCTTAGCTGGTGCTGAAAGAACTTGGATGAGTTTTCTCCCAAGCTGCACATCCAGCTTGGATTTCTTTTAGCTTAGAGATTCAAATACATGAGGTTTTATAACTGGCAACTTTATGTCTGTGGAGGACAACTGTGAGAATGTAGAGGTTGTCCAGGGAACAAGTCAGGGGTAAACCCAGGACGGAGGGAACAAGCTTCTAACACTGGCAACAAATGAGACGAGTCCTTCTGCTTCCAACTATAAGGCAGCACCTTGCAAGCCTCTGCCATAAAACAAGGTGGATCTGAGACCTAAGACAGCACTAGAATTGGATTCCCACCCAGGGTTTTCATTGAATAAGAGCAAGAAGGGGTCTCAACGGCTATCTGTTTTCAAAACAGCCTTATTTTACAGAAAAGAAAACAGGGTCCCAGGGGAAATAAGAATAATATTAGCGAATGCCTTTAGATTGCTTACTTTGTGCCCATTTCTGTTCTAAGCCCTTCATTTCATCCTCACAAAAGCCTGCGAGGTAGGTATTATTATCTCTGTTTTGTAGATGAAGAAACAGACAACAGGGCCTAGTAACTGGCATGAGATGGAAAAGGAATAGCGTCCAACCTCTCAAGCCCTTTGCTAAGTCACCCTGCCAGCTGATCAGAGCCAAGATCCACAATCCACAGTCCAAGCTTTCTGAGCCATCCTATTCTTCTAGACCAGCCCTATCTAATGTGAAAGCCACTAGCCACCTGCGGCTGTTGAGCACTTGAAATGGGTCTTGTCCAAATGGGGATGCATTTCAAGGACGTAGATTAAAAAAAAAAAGCATGTAAGGGATCTCATTAATATTTTTCATATTGATGACATGTTGAAATGGCAATCTATTGGCTCTATTGGTTTCAATAAAATATATTATTATAATAAATGTCATCTGTTTCTTTTTACTCAGGTAAGTACCAGATATTTTAAGATCATATGTGGCTTGCATCTGCGGCTCCCATGAAATTTAACACTGTGATTTGTGTGTTAGTCCATTCTTACATTGCTGTAGAGAAATACTGGAGACGGAGTAATTTGTAAGGAAAAGAGGTTTAATTGGCTAATTGTTCTGCAGGCTGTACAGGAAATACAGCAGCATCTGCTTCTGGGGAGACCTCAGAAAGCTTGCAATCACGGCGGAGGGTAAGGAGCGAGCAGGCATGTCACATGGAGGAAGAGGAGCAAGAGAGGAGGGGAGGTGCTACATACTTTAAACAACCAAATCTCATGAGAACGAACTCACTGTCACAAAAACAGCACCAGGGACTAGTACTAAGTCATTCATGAGAAATCCATCCCCATGATCCAATCCCCTCCCACCAGGCCCCACCTCCAACACTGGGGATTACATTTCAACATGAGATTTGAGTGGGCAAATATCCAAAGTATATCCATATGTGACTTGCGTTTTGGACAGCGCTGGCTGGAGAGCAAACCCTGAGAGTCACAGCTCTGCAGAGGCTGCATCCCGGTCTCAGCCCCAGTAACTGCAGAGCCCCATAAAGAGGACACCTCACCCATACTTGGCCTTCTCTGTATCTATAACTCATATTGCTGCTCTGAGTTTTGCTAGAAGCCTCCTCTGACACTACTGGGATGGTATCATCAGGAGAATGATACCCCATCAAACTCTTTGGAGGTTGGTGAGGCTTAATGGAAAGGGCATGACTCCCACAGATCCTGGCTTTAGTACGTGCCATTTACATGCTGAGCATCACTTTCCTTATCTGGAGAATGGGGAAAATAATACTCACATCTCAGAATTGTTCTTTTCCATCCTGCATTTTCAGAGGCTGGCTTTCTCTACCACTTGTAATAGCACATTCTAATGGTTAAAATTGAAATTAGAGAAAACATTGGGGAAAATAGTCCCTGAGGCTTTTTCACTTTCTGATTTTCTTGGTAAGTTTGAACATGTATGAGCCTCAGTCTTCTACTCTGTGAAGAATGGGAGCCCCCCAGAAGACAGACCCTGCACTACTGCCCAGCAATGATTGCAACTCAGGTGCTAACTAGTAGTGGTCAGTGTAAGTGGGAGAAGAGTGCCCTGGAGTAGCTTCCAAGTTGTCGTTCTTTCCTTCCATCCCCTGTTCATGAAGCTCAGCTGGCACTGCCACTAGCTTGGGCCTGGGTCAGATGCAAGGTGTGGGTCTGGGAACAGGAAGACCCAAATTATCTTGGCAATCAGAGTGGCGGAGGTGGGGCCATATCCCATGGGTTTGTCTGGGGAGAATGGAATAATCTCTGCATTTGCCCCGGGCTGTCATTCAGAACATGTGTGTGACGTAGACACCCAGGCTAGCCCCAGATTTCTCATAGATCTCTAGGTTATGCCTGACTGTAGGACCCCTGTTGAGTGTGGGCATGAAGTTCTATTGGTAAAACATGGTAGAAGTGCACACCTATTCAAATCAGCAAAAATGCACTCAAATCCCAATCCTAAACTTGCTTGTTATATGACTATGGACAAGCCATCTAATCTCTTTAAGCCTGTCTCTTACATTTGCAAGGAAATATCTAGCTCATATAGTGGTTGTAAGATAAATGACATAATGAATGTAAAGTGGAAAAGACAAATAAAAACAAAACAAAAAATACATGCATTGTGGGCAGTCATTAAATGGCAAGTATTAACATGGAGCCATGTCTCTTGGTTCCAGTGCAACAATGATAGGAACGCCATTGTGGTTGGAGAGTGCTGTGTCTGTCCATAAGGATGCAGCAGCATTCGCCCCGAAGGAAAAGTGAAATGCCAAACGTTTGCTAACCTCTTCCCTTCCCAAGTTTATACTCTTCCCTTAACACTGTCCATTTGATGATCTAAATCATAAATACAAGCTTGAGAAACAGAATCATTTCCTTTTCACAAGTCTGCAGGTAAAAATCAGCAGATATAAGGACAATTTGGGACTAATTTCAGCCCCTATGTGATTTTGAACAAATAAATGACTTACAATATGCCCTTGGCCAACCTATGGATCCTCTCGGGGCTTCAGCTTCCTGTTTAATAAAATGGGATGAGTAATCCTTGCCTCTTCTTCATTTTACAAGCATGTAACAAGGATGAATCAAGTAATGGCTGTAGAATCCTTTGAGGTCCTTGGAGAAATGCTTGCTATATAAATGCAAAGTATGATGTCCATTTCTATTACATTGTGTTTTGCAAATAAATATATAAGCCTCACCCATCCATGTTAGTGTCTGTCTGGCCAGCTATTTGCCATGTACATCTTTTAATAATCTCCATACATTTATTCCTTGAAAGCATACTCCAAATCTGTAATGCATGGGTTATTATTTTTTCTTTTTGGAAGCCCAGGGCACACATCTGTTCTGCCTCATTTCAGTTGCTGGGAATTCTGACAGATTCATTGTTGGTGATATGTGCACAGGGGGAAGTTTTCAGTATCATCAGGGACCTAGATCCAGACCGACGAGGGTTTCATGTTCATCGTCCTTCCCATTCCCTTTGCCTGACCTTCTTAATTAAGCTGTTCAGAAGAGATGCCTGTCATTCTTTTGAAAAATAGCCTACTTGTCCCTTCCTAAAAACTTTAACCAGATTTCTCCCTGATTCAGAAGATAAAATAATAGACTGTGGAATGTACTTTGAATCATGTAACACTCTAGAGGCCATTAATTGTTGTGGATTATCTCTGGGCATCCTTTCCTCTATCTTTTCCTATTGTATGTCTTTTGTTTAATCCAGACTTCTTTTCTTAACTCTGAACCCTGTTGTACAGCTACCCGCTGTGTGTCCTACAGGCACCTTAGACTCCAAATGTCTAAAATCAGACTTCCCATTTTCCTTCACATCAGCTCTACTTCCTACTTTCTGTCAAGACCCCAGTCGTCAAGGCTAAAGATAGGTAAGGTGATAATTTCCTATTCGTGGTTCTGAAGCTTCATGTCTTATGCTTAGGTGAATTGCAACTCTGAAGGCTGAGTTTTCTTCCCTTTTAATAAAAATACATAGAAATTTAGCCCATGGGGCAAAAGTGAGTAGTACTGATCCTGAATTGAAGGGGAAACACTGTTGTGTTTAAGAAGTCTCCTGCATCTCGTACTCAAATGTAGACAGCTGGAGTCCTCTGGGCTTGTGCCTCTTGGGATCACCTGTATTCATTGCATATCGATCCTTCTCCAAAAAGCTTCATGTTCACAAAATCTTCAGGAGGTGAAAACTTGGAACTTCTGTATCTTCTGGCTTTATAGAAACCAAAGACGAACTTCTAGTTCAGTGTTCTCCTGAAAGGCTTAGACCCCAAGGGTTCTGTTACCAACTGTCTGATTGTTTAGACTAAATGTTGGCATACCTAGGGTAAACCTCTGCCCATTCAAAATTCAAAGTCTCTCTTATTGAGGCCTCTTCCCTGCTGTCCTTTTTAAAAGTGTAGGTTCTTGGCTGGGTATGGTGGCTCATGCCTGTAATCCCAGCATTTTGGGAGGCCGAGGTGGGTGGATCATTTGAGGTCAGGAGTTCATGACCAGCCTGACCAACATGGCAGAACCCTCTCTCTGCCAAAAATACAAAAATTAGCTGGGTGTGGTGGCATGTGCCTGTAGTCCCAGCTACTCAGGAGGCTGAGGCAGGAGAATTGCTTGAACCTAGGAGGCAGAGGTTGCAGTGAGCCAAGATCATGCCATTGCACTCCAGCCTGAACAACAAGAACAAACCTCCAGCTCAAAAAAAAAAAAACAAGAAGAAAGAATGCTTTCCTTCCTTCTCACTCAAGGCAGTGTTCTCCAGTGAGCTCATCCTCTCCCATATCTTTCACTGTCCTATCTCTTTTTAAACCCAAACCTCTTTCCTTGCCTCTGGATCCACACATCTGATTGCCTGTTGTACATCTTCCCCTATGTATTCTACAGGCACTTTATACATTAAACGTCCAAAGTCAGATTCTTTCCTTCCCATTAGCCCTACTTCCTGCATTCTTTGCCTTGGTTTGTGGTGACTAGTACACAAAGTAAGCCAGACACTAATGATAGAGAGCACATGTTCATCTGCACATTGCCCATATGAATTTTGTGTGTGTGTGTGAAGTGCATGCTCAATTGTGTGTTCTTTTGCCCACTCTTTACCCCTAATTATTTTTAGGAATTCTTGATATAAATCCTTACTTCAGGCTGGGTACGGTGGCCCACGGCTATAATCTCAGCACTTTGGGAGGCCGAGGCAGGTGGATCACCTGAGGTCAGGAGTTGTGACCAGCCTGGCCAATATGGCAAAACCCGTCTCTACTAAAAATACAAAAATTAGCCAAGTGTGGTGGCATTTGCCTGTAGTCTCAGCTGCTCAGGAGGCTGAGGCAGGAGAATTGCCTGGATCCAGGAAGTGGAGGTTGCAGTGAGCTGAGATGGTGCTACTGGGCACCAGAGTGGCTGGGCACTCCAGCCTGGGCAGCAGAGGGAGACTCCATCTCAAGAAAAAAAAATCCTTAGTTCAATATATATTTTTATAAAATAAGTTCTTCCAGTGCGTGGTTTACCTTTTCTCTTAATAAAGTCTTTGAGTAAACACGAGCTTTTATGTCCAATTATCAATTGTTTATTTTATAGTTAGTGCTTTTTATGTCTTGTCACAAAATATTTGGCTACCATATTCTCATTTTGGAAACTTTAAAAAGACAGTATTTATTTATTTATTTTTTTATAGAGACAGGGTCTCAGTATGTTGCCCAGGCTGGTCTTGAACTCCTGGGTTCAGGTGATCCTTCTGCATTCTGTTGAATGATATATCGTGTTTTATTTGGTCATTTCCAGTGGATATTTAGGTTGTTTCAAAATTCCAAAGCTTTGTCAATAAGCAATGGTGCAAAACATCCTTGTGTCTTTTTGTGATACATGTTTCTTTAGGGTAAATATCAAGAATAATATTGTTGAATCAGAAATTATGTACATTTTAAAATTTGAATAGGCACTGCTATATTGCTTCCAAAGTCATTGTGCTGGTTTATGTTCCCAGAGCCTTTATTTTTTTAATTCAAATTTCTAAGACTTGAGATTTTGATAAACCTAGCATGACTATTAAACAGATTTTTTTTCTCCAGGCTGCCATATAGACTGTTATGCAGCCCATGGATTGGCTGTCACTGGGTCAGGTGACCACCCCGATCTAATTATTGGTGGCAGGAGTTGGGGAGTGAGCTGGTATGGAACTCATTGACTAAGACTGCCACAAGAAGATCTGAGCCTGCTTTCCTTAGAAGTGGCTCAGCAAGGCCAGGATTGAGACCAGCTTGGGCAACATGGAGAGACCCTATATCTACCAAAAATAAAAACAAATATTAGCTGAGTATGGTGGTGCATGTCTGTAGTACCAGCTACTAGGGAGGCTGAGGTGGGAGGATCACTTGAGCCCAGGAGTTCGAGGTTATAGGGAGTTATGATTGCACGACTGTACTCCAGCATAACTGTACTCTTACTCTTGTACTTCTCAAAGAGTAAGATTCTGGCTCAAAAAAAAAAAAAAGTGACTCAATAAGTCTACTACAATTCCAAAGAACTTTGCATCTAAAGTTTCGATATGTTCTCTGGGGTTACCTGCTATATCTATTTCATATATTTGCTGGAAAATTCAAATGAGATCATGATATGAAAATATTTTAGAAAACAAAATACATGATGGCATTATTATTATTATTTAAAAATATTTTAAAAACCACTCTGCTAGCTATGTGGAAAAATACCTTTATCAGCATGTCACAGGTAAGAAGAGCTGATGGTTATTGAGTGCTGCCTCTATGACGGGCACTAACCTGAGTGCTTTGCATCTATTGACTTATTCATTCTCATGATAATCCTATCAGGTAACGTTACTTTATCTCCATTTCACAGATGAAGCAACTGGACAACAGAGAGGTTAAGTGACTTTTCTAAATTCACACAGCTTTCAGATGCCAAATGTGGAGTTTGTGCCCAGGTATTTGATCTCTGATGCCACTGTCCCACAACTCCACTCTGACTTTGAACAGAAGGGAAAGAGCAAGTGGCTTGTTCCATTTTGCTGTGAGGACTAAACTCAGATTTTTCAAATCTTGTTCTAATTCTTATCTAAGAGGTCTGGGGAGTTGTGCCCTACAAATCATAAATTCTCATCAGATCGGTTTTATTTAGCTCTATATATTGTGATTTTTCAATTTGACTCTGGCATAACATTATGAGACAAGAAAGAAAATAAAAATATTTTACCCCAAAACATGTTTCTTTGCCATATTTTGAAATGGCCCTGCAAAGCTGTCCTTTGTGGAAGAAAATTTTGCCTCTGTCAAGAATTTCTACCAACATAGCTAGATCTCTCTCTCTCTCTCTCTTTTTTTTTTCTCCAGCACCCGCCCCCCCGAGTCCTAAAGATATTAACTAAGATCTGAATAGGAAACATTTGTCATTTGTTGTCTTTAAGGGCAGCCACTATAAGACTTCAAAAGAACTTTGGTCTCCACAGTCTTTTCGCTTAACCTGAACATTCCCTTTCTATCAATACCAGGTCTTTAGACAAACTCAACCAACTGTCAACTAGAAAATGTTAAAACTCACCCATGGCTTGGAAGCCCCTGCTTTAAGTTGTTCCACCTTTCTGGATGGAACCAATATATTTCTTAAAGTGTATTTGATTGATGTCTCATGCCTGTCTAAAATGTATGAAACCAAGCTCGCCCTGACCAATTTAGGCACATGTTCTCAGGATCTCCTGAGGGCTGTGTCACAGGCCGTGGGCACTCATATTTGGCTCAGAATAAATCTCTTCAAATATTTTACAGATTTCAACTCTTTTCATCAACAGCCGTCACCTGTGGGGGACCCTGACCTGTGCTCTGCCAACTCTTGACACCATCTTCTTCAACCCTTTCCTAGGCTGCCCTTGTTTGGCATTAGGGCCCTGATAGCTGAAAGTCCTGCCCATTCATCCCAGCTCCCTCCTGTCTCCTTGGAGCCTGTGGCCAGTGACTCCTCTGCTTGTCCCTTTTATTTCTTTTCTTTTTTGGAGATGGAGTTTCACTCTTGTTGCCCAGGCTGGAGTGCAACAGCACGATCTCGGCTCGCTGCAACCTCCGCCTCCCGGGTTCAAGTGATTCTCCTGCCTCAGCCTCTTGAGTAGCTGGGATTACAGGCATGTGCTACCACGCCCAGCTAATTTTTTGTATTTTTAGTAGAAACGGGGTTTCTCCATGTTGGTCAGGCTGGTCTCGAACTCTTGACCTCAGGCGATCCACCCGCCTCAGCCTCCCAAAGTGCTGGGATTACAGACGTGAGCCACCGTGCCCGGTGTCCCTTTTATTTCTAAATAAGTAAAAGGAATACGTTTCTCCACTACCCAGATCTCAGGCTGATTCTTGCCCTTGTATTTATTGAGCAATGAACGTAAGTGACTGAAATCAGCCAATGCTAATCAAAGCCCTTGGATCGGCTAATCCTCGGGGGGAAATAGGAAGGGAGTTTGCTCAGGGCCACAAGCGATGGGTTTGGTGGTGACAGGGTGAACGCCAACCGTTCAGGGCAGGGAGGACTACCC
The DNA here is from genome assembly GCA_004027715.1 of Plecturocebus donacophilus. Classification (NCBI taxonomy): domain Eukaryota; kingdom Metazoa; phylum Chordata; class Mammalia; order Primates; family Pitheciidae; genus Plecturocebus; species Plecturocebus donacophilus. The sequence goes on from PVKP010017491.1 coordinate 8,840, forward strand.
CAGGCTCGCCTCCTGTCTTTCTGGGAAGTGGGAGAGGGGGTTACAGTTTCCACAATCTCTCCTTGCTGAGGAAATGCAGGAACTTTATGCCTTAATGTTGCAGCTTCTTATTAATTCATCCTTGGACTGCATCTTATCTTGATATTTCCTGTCTCCTTGATTATAACAATCCTTGGAATAAAAGGTTTAAAAAAAAAACTTGGATTTTACCTTATATACACATTCTATCTGATAATAAAAGATGAGGGGAATAAAACCGCCCACTATTCACCCAGAGAGTAAACAACATTTAAAACTCAGAGGCTGACATGCCACGTAGGTTTGGCTCATTAAGGATATTGGGTTAATGACTTCTCTAAAAGGAAAAGTTTTACTTGTATCCCCTATTTATTCGATGGTTTTCTAATTGGGCACCTACTATGTTCCAGGTATCAACACTTAATAGGAGAGGCGTAATTAGTAACCAAAAAGACGCACTGCTCAGATTTTGATTGAATCACTCAGGGATTTTATTAGAGTGCAGATTTTGGTTCAACGGGTCTTGGGTGTGGGGTCTGAGAGTTTGTGTTTCTAAGTGGCCTCTCAGTGAGGCAGAGGAGGCTGTGGGAGAACAGGGACTAGGGTAGCATTGTTTAACTCACATGGCATGTCTTGCCAGGCCCTTTTCCCCGTAGTTCCCTTCTCCCGACACCTGGGTCACTTGGAATCAGCCTTATCTCCCGCTCTGACACTATGCTGTCGATAGTAAAGAGCCAGGAAGAACAGAGTGGTTCTAACAGAAGAGCTTCTATCTTGCCTGGGAATGTGATCCCCACTTTGTATCCTGGTTCTGGCTTGCTCTTTGGGTCTCAGAGTTCTTAAGTAGTCCAGGAACCTCTGGCCCACCAGACAGGAGTCTGGCCTGGCTCTTGTTCACTCCCATTTATGTACCTGGGACTGGGTCCTCACTGGAAGATTTCTCTGATGATGCAGGTCTGATAGGCTGTGTGCATCTCTGGGTAGTTTCTGAGTGCCCCCACCCCCAGGGGCCCTACTCTACCCACCTTTTGCCCTCCATATGCTGCTTGAGTCTTCCAGGTCCTGTTCGACCCAAGAGTCCTGGTCCAGACCTTCCTCATGATGCCCTGTCCTACTGGAAGACACTACCCAAGTGATGGGGGCCTTGGCTAACCAGGTGTGATGCACTGATGATCTCATGGAAGTCCCAGGTAAGCAAGGACTTTTTAGCTCCCAAGGAGTTGCTCTAGCCTCATCACCCCCAAACTTCCATGAGCCGAGCCCAGCTCAGACTTATCCTAGGCCTGGCAGCCTGCAGCTCTCACCTGAGCCCTAACCCACACCTCAGTCCCCCCACTGCAGAAGGAGGAGGGCAGGGTCAGTCACACCAAGAATGGCATCTTGGCTCTGCCACTTACCAGCATGTGACTTGTGAAGTCACCTAACCTTTGTGTGTCTTCTGACATCATCATCTGCTACTCTCCTATTGGTTGAGTTTCTTTCATTTTAGGGCCTGTACGACTCAGCTAGGGCCACTGTGACAAAATGCGAGACTGCATGTCTTAAAGAAGACATTTATTTCTCACAATTCTGAAGGTCAAGAAGTCCAAGATCAACATATGGGGCCAATTTAGTTTCTGGTTAGGGCTCTCTTCCTGGCTTGCAGACAGCTGCCTTCTCACTGTGCCCTCACATAGTAGGGGTGAGAGAGAGAGAGACAGAGACACAGAGAGAGAACTCGCTCCTCTTTGGCATCTTCTCATATAAGGACATTAACCTTATCAAATTAGGACTCCACCCTATGACTTCATTTAAGCTTAATTAAGCATAATTACTTAATTACTTCCTTACTTCAAATATAGTAACACTAGGGGTTGGGCTTCAACATATGAATTTTGGGAGACACAATTCTGTCCATAGCAGGGCCTTTGCTCTAGTTGTTCTCTGTACCTGGAAAGCTCTTCTCCCAGTTTCCTTAATGGGTAGGTAACTCTGTCATTCATACCTTTGTTAAGATGTCACCTGCTCTGAGGGCCTTCTGTAATCATCCACTCTAAAGTAGCCATACAGCCACCCTCTATGAGGTTACCTTGTTTGAAAATACCATTCTGTGGAGTACTCATCCCTCTCATGCTTTTAAAACTTCAATTTATTTTAGGAAGTCTGTAATCTCCCCATCCTCCACTAAGCAGAGGCTCCAGAGAAATAAGGACTTTGCCAGCCTCTGTTTTGAGACCTTAGAACAGTACATGGCACAGAGCAGGTCTTCACTAAGCATTTGTTGAAAAGTAAACAAGCAAATTAATAGTTACTGCTACCAGGGAGTTGGCCAGCTGGGGGTGGGGGCAACCTGTAAAGAGGCCCAAGCTCCCTTGCCCTAGTAGAAGAAGGCATGTGGGTTAAGAGACAGAGAGAAGAGACGCCTGATTCTGCTACATCTGTGCGAGGAGGACTGGGGAAGACCACAAAGGAGGGGCCCCCTATGCTACATCTCAGTGACACAGAAGAGGCAAGAAGAAAGGTATTTGTGTTCTATGGAGAGGGAGGAGCCTATGTGAAGTCATGGAGGGCAGGGAGTGGCATGGTCAGGTGCCTGGGAGTGGCTTAGGGTGGCCTAAGGTAACATGTCTGGAGGGGAGGGGAAGCATGTCTGAAGGGGGAGGTCCATGGAGTACGGCAGATTCCATGCTCAAGAATATCATCGTACGAGAGACAGGGAAGCCCCTGTGGAGATTGAGGCTCTCAACTACGGAGGTACACGCTCTGCCCTGGGCGGCTCACAGTCTGTATTCTGTCTCCCTAGTGTTGAGTTGACCTCCATCCATTGGACATCATGAGATGTGTCTATTTCTCACAGTTTACAGACTAGGAGCTCCTTGAGGGCAGACACCCTACTGTATTCCTTTTTGTATCTTTACTTTTGCTCACTCCATATCTGGTTATTGAGGCTCAGCATCTCGTGTCACCAAGTTGGTGACTTTATTTAGCAGGAGTCAGAAAGCCACTTCTAAATCAGGTATCCGGGGTAGCAGATGTCTCGCTTTGAGAGTTCGGGGTGCAACACTGGGCTGAACCGTGTCACATGGCCCCCTGCCACCTTGACTGGTGGAGGGTGGGTGGAGAAGCAGCTCTGGTGGTGCCAACATGCTGGTAACTTAGAATGCTGGCAAGAGCACGAAGGATTCTTACTGAGTTTCACGGCTGTGCTCTGAGAAGGTCTATGCTTGATCAGCACGAGGAGAACAGGGTCTTCCCCTTGGAGAGGCCACTGACCATTGATAAATGAATATTCAAGACCTAACACAGTCACTTCTATTCACTTCAGAGATGGCAAAGTGAGGCATGGAAAAGTGACTCCCGGGACTCTAGCTGTGAGATTCCCACTTGGTCTCTGACTGCTGACCCAAATATGACCCTCTAACAGCTGTTCTCTCCTGGTGGGCACTTTTCCTTTGTCTGCTACTGGGTCACAGAGGAGAGAGCCACCGTGTACCCAACTTGGGAGCCCCCTCCCAACCCCAAGGCCTTCTGGCCATCCTGTGTATTTAAAACTGTGTCTGGGACCCAGTGCTAATGCTAGCATGCACGTCCCCAGCCACATGCTAGAGGGACTCTTGCCTGGGTGCCTTGTTGGACAAGATAAGGGGTCTTTCAATGCACTCTCAGCCCTGGATCCTGGTGTCAGGAGTGCAGACGTGCTTGTATGATGACAACCATGCCACATCTTGACCTGGTACTGTGGTTAGTGTCATGTAAATCGGCAGTAAACCAAAGGGAGCCTCAGGTACTGTGGGTGGTAGTTGGTGACTTCCAGTATTGGCTTGTGCTCACACCAGGGGAGTCGGCAGCCCTTTGTTGGTGTCCTAGGACACCAGGCCACCTGGTTTGCTGCTCAGCCCCTGGAGTAGTGGTTCTCAACTTTGGCTATATGTTGAGATCTTTGGGGGAATTAAAAAAATTCTGATGCCCAGGGTACATCTCAGACCAATTAAATAATATCTATGAGGCTGGAACACACATCAGTATTTTTTAATTGAATTCATTGAGGTGTAATTTGCATATAATGTAATGAACACTTTTAAGTGTATAATCTGATGAGTTTTGACAAATGTATACACCTGTGTAACTACCACCAGGGCAGTCAAGACAGAACATTTTCATCACCCCAGAAAATTCCCTCATGCTTCTTTGCAGCCAATTCCCTTCTCCCTCTCCCGGGAAACCGCTGATCTGCCTTCCGTCACTTAGGTGGGTTTTGCTTTTGCTAGAATGCCATGTAAATGAAATCTTTGACGTCTTTTGCAAAGCAAAATGTTTTTGAGGCTCATCTGTGGTGTTCTGTGACCGGTATACATTCCTTCTTATTGCTGAGTAGTGTTCATTATATGGAATAAATGCAACAATGTGCTTGCTAGTAACCTGTGGCTGACACTGGGATGATTTCCAGTTTTTAGCTATTATGAATATGCTGCTATTAATGTAAATATTCATGTAGACTTTATGGGACTATAGATCTTCAGTTCTCTTGGGTATACATGTACGAATCAAACTGATGGGTCATATGGTAAAGGGTGTGTTTACCCTTATAAGAAATTGCCTAATTATTTTCCAAAGTGGTTAATCCATTTTATAGTCTTACTGCCAATGTCTCAGAGTACCAGCTGTAACACATTCTTGCCAATAGTTGATATTTTCAGGCTTTTTAATTTTAGCCATTCTTATGGGTGTGTGGTGGTATTTAATTTTAATTTGCATTTTTTTGATGACTAATGATATTGAGCATCTTTTAATTTGTTTATTGCCTCTTCATATATTTTCTTTTGTAGCATATCCTTCATTTTTTTTGGCCTTGAATTGTCTTATTTTTATTAATAAGATTCTTGATTCTTAATAAGTTCCTCTGGGATATATTTAAATTTAAATTTATGTTTATACATCTGATACACACACACATACACACACACAGCAAATATTTCTTCCGGTCTGCGGCTTGCCTTTTTATTTTCTTAATAATGTCTTTCAAAGTTTAAAATTTGTCGTTTTTTTCTTTTGCTATTCACACTTTTGGTCTCCTGAGAAATATTTGCCTATCCCAAGTTGCAAAGATTTTATCCTATATTTTCTTCTAACATTTTTATAGTTCAGGTTTTATGTTTAGGTCTATGATCAATTTCAAGTGAATGTTTAGGTCTATGATCAATTTCAAGTCAATGTTTGTGTATGATGTAATAGATAGGTTAACATTCATTTGTTTCTATATATGCATCCAATTTTCCCAGAGCATTTATAAAAGATTATCTTTTCACTACGGAATTATGTTGTCACCTTGTAAAAAACCAATTGATCACATATATGTGAGTCTATTTCTGAACTTGCTCTTCTGGTCCATGGTCTATATATCCATCCATACTAATACACACTGCCTTGATTATTGCAGCCTTACGGGAAGTCTTGAAATCAGTCAGTGTAAATTCCCTACGTTTATTCTTGTGTTTCTAAACTGTTTTGACTGTTTTAGATTCTTTGGATTGCCATATGAATTTTAGAATCAGTTTGTCAATTTCCACAAAAAGAAGCCTGCTGGAATTTTAATTGGGATTGCACTGATGCTATACACTAGTTTGAGGAAAATTGATATCCTGACAAGACTGAGTGTTTCAAACTAAATGTGGGATATCTCTATTTATTTAGATCTTATTTAATTTATTTCAACAATATTTTGTAGTTTTTCCTGTGGGGGTCTGAAATGACTTTTACTAGATTTATTTCTAGTATTTTATGTTTTTATGTATTTATGGCACTACTGTAAATAGAATTATTTTCAAATGTCGTTTTCTGATTGTTTGCTGCTAATATAGAAGAATACAATTGATTTTTTATAGATTAACTTTGTATTTTATGACCTTGCTAAATTCATGTATTAGTTCTAGTACTTGACATAAGACATCTCTACATTTCTCACAGCAGTAATTGTTGATGATAAACAGACCTTGCCAATATTTTGTTACGTGTATCCTTAAGCTGGAGGTGGGACCACTACTTTTGTTTTTCTCCCTTTGTTTTGTTGCTTGTGAATGGCTCAAATCACTAAAGCAACTGAGAGTTCCATCAAAAAGCAGAATCATTTGCACCTGTGGCAAAGAGCAAACCCCTGAGATTTCTCTTAATGGAAAATGCTACTGGGTTTTCCCCACCTAAGATGATGGGCTCCTGCAAGTGACTTAATGGATCTTGGAGTGGGTTATTGACTTAGTGTGAACCTGACTGTGCTGATAGGGCTGAACTTCAGCTCCTCAGGGCTGGCAGTGTGCTGGGCACTGGTGCTGGGTGGTGACTGCTCAAGTTCAGTGGGCTACCCGTTTTCTGAGGTTACGTGTGTTGTTGGTGGGGATGGGTTGAGGGGAACACATCAGAGTTGTTTCTGTAGGCTTTTTGTTAATTATGAGAAAAGAGATGGAACCTCGGGTGTGAGTTTGCAACCCATTCTTCATTCTCCCCAGTGCTCTGGGTAATGGTATTTAACGGAAAGACAAATCCATTTGTCTTCCCGGCATCCTGGCACAGGGAAGCTGTGCAGGCTGCTGTCAGAAGAGATATTAGGGGCTATAAAAAGCCATTCGATTCCTTCCCCTCCTCACTCTCACTTTGTAACCCCCTTCCCAGGGAGATTGGTGCTGAGTCTGCTGACACTCCATCACCTGGAAGTTTTCGGCCTCATGGGCATTTTGTAGAAATTCAGATTGTCTTTACTTTTCTATTCTTCTTCTTTTTACCTCCATCATTTCTTTGCCAGGGGAGGCAACACCATGGAAAGATTTGTCTTTTTGCTTCATTTCTGATGTTTAAAAGAGCCAGTGCTATGCCACTGGGTGTGGGAAGCAAACCAGTCCATCAGGACAGGGAGCAGTTTCCCTGCCTAAGCGCCCTCTGCTTCTGAGCCAGGCTTGGGGAAACGGGAGCTTCCTGCCTGCCCTCCATGCTCTTGCTCTTCGCTTGGGTCTGCACCTCGTCTTATCTCCACGCCCAGTAGCACCTTTGCCAGGGATAAGTTTGTCAGCATTTATCCCTTTTGATCTAAAAACTGCCGTGGAAGAGAGTTCCATTTCCTAAGGATTTTGTTCCTCTGCTCCTTGTTCTTTCATTCTCTTAGGTTGCTGTGCCCTCCCCACCACTTCCCACGTCCCCTGCACTTTCTCCACCCGATCCATTCCCACTTTTCCTGCCCCTCACCTCACCCTACAGGCCTCTGGCCACATCCGTCCTTTTCCATTTTCCTTTTTCTTTTTCATGGTAGGTTCAGAACATGTAATTCCTCACGCAGTTATTGAGCACTGATTCTACGGTAGGGATGATGGTAGAAAAGAAGGGTAGAGTAGAAAAGAAGATGTAGTTTTAGCTCCCAGATAAACCTACTCAGGTGCAAATCATTGTCCCTCAGGGTCAGGTAGGAGACACCCACACCAGAAGAATGAACAAAATATTTCTGATGATGAATTTCTTGATGAGGACAAGCTTCCTACACATGTTGGCATTTTATCTGGCCTCCAGAAAGGAGCAAGGTCTCCACAGCCACAGAGGAGGTGATGGCAGGAAGGGTGGAGTGCGACATTTAAGCTAAGGGAACAACATCAGCAAGAGGTGTGAACCTGTCTGGGGAACATGTGTGTTGTCTAGTCCAATTGGAGGGGGCAGGATATGGGGCTTGGGAGAAGCAGGAAGGAGAGCATCAGAGCACAAACTAGAAAGGGAAGTTGGGCCATTGTGGAGGGCCTTGACCACCACACTAAGGAGCCTGCACTCATACACTAGTAGTCAGTGGGGAGCTGGCAAGGGCCCATGAATGGTACAATGGCCTGGTCCCAGGTGGGCTTTAGGAAGCCCCCTTTCACAGAACTGTGAAGGATGAATTGGAGAATTAGGAGACTGCAGGGAGAGAGAGAGGTCAAACAAGAGTCTGTTTTAGTGGCTCTTAGTGCAACTTTTTTTTTTTTCCCTCAAGATGCAGTCCTGTTCTGTCACCCAGACTGGAGTGCAATGGCATGATTTTGGCTCACTCCAACCTCTGCCTCCTGGGTTCAATCAATTCTCCTGCCTCAGCCTCTTGAGTAGCTGGGATTGTATGTGTGTGCCACCATGCCTGGCTACTTTTTGTATTTTTAGTAGAGACAGGGTTTCACCATGTTGGCCAGGCTGCTCTTGAACTCCTGACCTCATGATTCGCCTGCCTCAGCCTCCCAAAGTACTGGGATTACAGGCGTGAGCTGGACAAACCATAATTTTATACATTTGTGGGGTAGAGCAGGCTGTTTTGATATATGTTTACAATGTGGCATAATTAAATCAAGCTAATTAACATGTACATCACCTTGCTTGCCCATAATTTTCTTATGGTGGGACATTTGCAATTTATGCTCTTAGTTATTTTGACATATATAATACATAATTATTGACTGTAGTCACCCTGCTGTGCAATAAATCATAAAACCTATTTCTCCTGTCCATCGGGGAACTTTATGTTCTTTGATGAACAACATCCTATTTCTGGTAACCACTGTTCTCTCTACTTCTATGAATTCCACTTTCTTAGATTCCACATGTAAATGAGACCATGTAGAACACTTAGGTGATCATGTGGTGACACTTAGGCTGTTTCCTGTCTTGGCACTGTGAATAACGCTGCAGTGAGCATGAAAGTGCAGATATTCCCATCAACATATGGATTCCAGTTCGTTTGAATATATATCCAGAAGTGGGTTTGCTGGGGTGTATGGTGATTCTATTTTCAGTTTTTTTGAGGAACTGCCAAACCATTTTCCATAATGGCTGTAGCTATTTTACATTCCCACAATGTATAAGAATTGCCATTTTCCCATATCCTCCCATATCCTCCTTTCATCTTTTTTGGTAAAAGCCATTCTAACAGGTGAAAGGTGATGAGTCATTGTGGTTTTATTTTGCATTTCCCTAATGATTAGTGATACTGAGCATTTTTTCATGTACCTATTGGCTATTTGCATGTCTTTTGAGAAATGTCTATTTAGGTCCTTTGCTCATTTTTAATTGAGTTATTTATTTTCTTGCCATTGAGTTGTTTGAGTTTCATCTATATTTTGGTAACACCTTGTCAGATGTACAGTTTGCAGACATCTTCCCATTCTGTGAGTTGTCTCTTCACCTCATTGTTTCCTTTGCTGTGCGGAAGATTTTTAGTTTGATGCCATCCCATTTGTCTATTTTTTTGCCTTTGTTGGGGTTACATCCAAGAACTCATTGCCCAGCTCAGTGTTGTGCAGCTTTTCCCTTATGTTTTCTTCTAGTAGTTCTACAGTTTCAGGTCTTATATTGAAGACTTTAGTCCATTTTGAGTTGATTTTTCTATATGGTGTAAGACAAGAGCCTAATTTTATTCTTCTGCATGTGAATACCCAGTTTTCCCAACAACACTTATTAAGGAGACTGTTCTTTCCCCATTGTGTGTCCTTTAAATTCACAGGACAGGGAGTCTAGTTTAGCTTGGTGGAGATGCCTCCTCCTGGTTCAGTCATGTCGGGCCTGGAGTTGATTCATGGTGTACAGGCTTGCTTTGTGGTAGCCTACACCTACACACTAGGGCTGATCCTAGAAAAGGGGAAATGGTTGTGAGCCAGGGAGCCACACTGATAGGTACCTGCTCTGGGTGAGGGTAAAGAGGTAGAAGAGAATGAGTTTTATTTTAAACAAGTTGCAGTGTTGGTGAAGTGCAGGAGGTGGCAAATCCAGATGAGATGTTCTTTGATGGGTTTGGGGCTGGAGACATGCAGATGTATGAACTCTCCAAGCATACTGTTAGCTAAAGCTTTTAGAGTGGGAGAACCTAGGAAAAAGGGACATAGAGGAAAAGAGAATAGAATGTCAAGAGATTGTAAAAGGTTGAGAAAATGCTAGCTAGCATATAGTCCACTATTTTCATTTTGCTTAATTGCCATTTATTTTTATTGAGCCATTGCATATACATAGGAAAGTGCATACATCTTAAGTAGACAGACCAATGAAGTTTTACATATATACATATATGTACACACATACACACACACACACACCCACCCCTTTGTAATAACCATCAAGAACAGGGTGCAGAACAATTCCATGCCCCCAGAAGTTTCTCTTGTGCCCCTTCTTGGTCAATACCTCTGCCATCCACACCAGTAGTAATCGTTATTCTGACTTCTACTACCATAGATGCCACCAAGAACAGATAGATGCTTGTTCTGGAACTTTATATAAATCTTATAATTTATTCTGTATTCTTTTGAGTCTGATCTCTTTTGTTCAACATCATGTCTGATAAATTTATCCATGTTATTACATAGAGCAGAAGTTAGTTTTTTTCTTATTGAGTAGCATTCCATTATATAGATATGCCACCAAGTGTCTATTATTATGCTTGTGAACATTTGGGTTTTTCAAGGGTTTGGCTATTATGAATAAAACTGCTATGAAATTTCTTGCATGTGCCTTGTATGTACCTATGCACTAATTTATATCCCTAGGGCATATATCTAGGAGTAAAATTGCTGAGTCCAGATGATACAGATAAACCCCCAAATTGGGGCTTAGTTGGGGAGGGTTCTTGGCTTTGTTCAGGAAGGAACTCAATAGTGAGCAGACAGTGAAAGATTCTCAGAGCAGCAGTGTACAGCAGAGTGGCTGCTCCGAAGACAGAGGAGGGCAGAGTGGCCCAGAGTATCAGTGTACAGCACAGTGGCTGCTCCATCTGTAGGGCAGGGCTACTGCATAGGCAGATAGCCCCTAGGAGGAAGAGCACCAGCATCTGTGAACAGCAACAGTAGCAGTGCAGAGCAGCAGCCCCTGTGGATTGCTGGCTAACTATATTTATACGTAGTTTAAAGGATTGCTGGCTAACTATATTTATACATAGTTTAATTATATGCTGATTAAGGAACAGATTGTTCAGAATTTTACAGAAAAGGGGCAGCGGAAATTACTGGAATTATATAGAGCAACTTCCAGGTCATTGCCATGGCATTTGTGAACTGTGATGGTGCTGGTGGGAGTTTCTTTATGCTAATAAGCAGTGAGGGCAACCAGAGGTCACTTTCCTTGCCATCTGCTGGTTTCTTTACTGCATCCTGTTTTTATCAGGAGGGTCCTGATTGATGCTCAGAAAACAAATCCTGCAAATCTTTTACCTCACAAGGGTATATATGTTTAATCTTAGTAGGTATTTCCAGTTTTCCAAAGTGATTATACCATTTCATACTCCCGTCAGCAATGAAAGAAAGTTCTAATTACTCTTTCTCCTCACTAAACATTGGTGTTGTCAGTCTTTTAAATGTTAGCCATTCTGCTGGACGTGTAGTGGTATCTCAAGTGGTTTTAATCTGCATTTCCATATAACTAATGATATTGAGCACATTTTCATCTGCATGTCACCCACATGAATCTTTGTGTGTGTGCATGAAGTGCATGCTTAATTGAATGTTCTTTTGACCACCTTTTTCCTAATTATTTTTAGGTATTCTTGATATAAATCCTTAGTTCAATATATGTTTTGTAAAATAACTTCTTCCAGTCTGTGGTTTGCCTTTTTTCTTGATAATGTCTTTGAATAAACACAAGCTTTTATGTTCAATTATCAATTGTTTATTTTATGGTTAATGCTTTTTTATGTCCTGTCAAAAATTATTTGTTTACCATAAGTTAGTATTCTCATTTTGGAGATTAAAAATGACAGTATTTATTTATTACTTATTTTGTATAGAGACAGGATCTCACTATGTTGCCCAGGCTGGTCTTGAACTCCTGGGTTCAAGTGATCCTCTTGCTTTGGCTTTCCAAAGTGCTGGTATTACAGGCACGAGCCACCATGACAGGCCAAAAAAGACAGTATTTAAAAAGGAGGAAATGACTCAAAGTTACAAAGCAACTTACCGTGCTAGAACAAGGACCCATACCCTCTGTAGCCCTACGCTTCTTTCACAGGAATCCACATAAGTACTTCTCTTCTAGCAAAAGAGCTGCAGAAATAGCAACAAGCCTCTTTCTCTTCCCAGCTATGCAGTTAAAAGCAATCAAATTTGAGAAAATATTGCTCCACATGTATTGAGAGCCTTGAAAATATTTTTGCTTTTTGACCCAATTGTCTCCTTTTTATGAATCTGAAACTTACACAGAGTTTTATATAGTCAGATGTTGATTATGATTCTTTTTAAGTGCAAAAGAAAAAAAAATCACTAAATATTCAGCAATAATGGCTAATTAAGTTGTGGCACATCTATAACATTGAATAGAATAGCTGTGTAATAGTCAATGAAGGGTGTTTTTGAAAAATATTTAATGACCTGTGAAAATGAACACAATATAATGTATATATTTTTGTATTTTAAAGACTCATATTTATTGAGATACAATTTATACACCAAGAAATGTACCTATAAATTTACAGTTTGATGAATTTTTTATTTTTAGAAATTAACTTTATTGAGACATAATTTACATATAGTAAAATTTAAGAATTTTAGGTATACAATTTGTTGAGTTTAGAAAAATGCACACAACCATGTAACCACCAGCGCAATCATGACACAGAATTTCATCATCATTCTCCAAAATTCCATCATCATTCTCCAAAATTCCCTCATGCTTCTTTGTACTCAATTGCTTTTTCCCATTCTCAGGCCCAGGCAACTACTGATCCATTTTCTGTTGTGATAGATTAGAATTCCCTTTTTTAGAGTTTCATATCAATGAAACAGTACTGTATTATGTCTTTTCTGCAGAACTTCTTTTACTCAACCTAATGGTTTTGAGCTTCACCTATGTTGTTGCCTGCAATGGTAATTCCTTTTTAATGCTACACAGTATTTTGTTGAATAAATATATCACATTTTTATTTAATATATGATATATAGATATGTTGTAAAGGCTGAATAAACAAGAAAAAATAAAAAGAGGCAAGGCTTGAGGAAGTTTCTGTCTGTCCATTGATGGACATTTTTGTTGTTACCAGTTTGGGGTGAATGTGACTAAAGCTACTATGAATATTTGCACAAGTGATAGGTTTCTCTGTGCATATATGCACACATTTCTCTTGGGTAAATACCTAGAAGTAGGATTGTCAAGTAGTATGGTAAGTGCATGTTCAACTTTGTAAGAAACTGCCAAATTGTTTTCCAAAGTGGCTGTACCATTTTATATTTCTATCAGCATTCTAGTTACTTTATATCTTAACTAGTATTTGGAATTGAAGTTTTTAAAGTCAATTGTTTTTGTTTTTAATATTGGCCATGCTACTACACACCTATCAGCCATTCTGATAGGTGTGTAGTAGTATTCTATATTCTAATATTGGCTATATAGTAATATTAGCAATGTAATAATATAATATTAGCCATCCTAATAGGTATGTGGTAGTATCTCACTAAGGCTTTTTTAAACAACTTTTATTGACATGTAATTTACATACCATAAAGTTCACCTGTCCAAAGTGTAGTTCAGTGTTTTTAGTATATTTTCAGAGTTGTGCAATCAGCAACATAATCTAACTTTATTCCTATCTCACCAAAGAGAAATTGGGTACCCATTAGCAGTCTTTCTCCATGTTTTCCATGCAAATAATAAGTGAAAAAATTAAAACAAAAAGTATTATTCCAATTTTGTAAAAGATACAAATATTTATGTTAGTGTGTATACATATATATGTATATGGATATACATACTCATATATATATAATATATACACATATATACATATTTTATATGTACATCTATAATATGGAAAAAAGACTAGAAGGAAATACATCGAATACAAACCTCAGTTGTCTCTTTATGGTAGTATTTATATATAACTTTATTTTCTCCTCTGTATTTTTTGAAATTTCAGAATTCCTCATGGTAAGCACATATTACCTTTATAATTTAAAAAGTCATTATATATTAAGAAAAGACATTTATTCAGGCTACATCTATCAAGGGGGGCAGCATTGTCTCAGCTATGATCACTCTGTATTTCAGTCTGATTTCCTGTAGAAAGAGAGCTTGTAAAATCTTATTCTTCTGGGTATCTGCAGTGAGTTGGCAGTATAAACTTGCAGTTTGCAATATTTACGTGAACTGCCTGGGGGAGTCCTGTAAACCACTCTAGAGTTGGTTTCTCTATTGACAGACTGTTGAATACTTAGAAAATGTGCTCTGGAAAGCAAATCCATGTGGGAGTTGACTCCAGGGGTGCATATTGTCTTGTGATACATCAATACAAGTGAAGACAGGTTACTCTTTGCTGGGACTTCATTTTCCTAGTTTGTGAAGTGTGTCTGTTGCCATGTAGATATGTGCATGTGTGTATGCACATTTGTATAAATTCGTAAAATATATTTTCACATTGTAAGTTACTGTGGGTTTAGAAGCTAATATGGTTTGGCTGTGTCCCCTCCCAAATCTCATCTTCAATTGTAGTTCCCATAATTTCTACATGTCATGGGAGGAACCCAGTGGGAAGTAATTGAATCATGGGGGTGGTTACCTCCATGCTGTTCTCATGATGGTGAGTGAGTGCTCATGAGATCTGATGGTTTTATAAGAGGTTTTTTACCTTTTTGCTTGATACTTCTCCTTGCTGCTGCCATGTGAAGAAGAACATGTTGGCTTCCTCTTTCGACATGATTGTAAGTTTCCTGAGGCCACCCCAGTCCTGTAGAACTGTGAGTCAATTAAACCTCTTTCCTTTATAAATTACCCAGTTTCAGGTATGTGCTTGTTAGCAGTGTGAGAATGGACTGATACAGAAGGCTAAGTATACTGGCTCTTGAGCTCTAGTTTAATGACTATTGTGCAGTTTGATTTAAGATAAGTCAAATTCTTATTGCTTTAATTACATTTTCCCCTTGATTCACAGAGAGAACAATAACCTCCATTTCAATAGAGACCTATGGAAATGAATTGCATCGCATCTGTGCTTTAAACAAAAATATGCTTTTCTTGGAATCTGCCCATTATTTCACATCTCAAAGGTCATTTTCTGGAGTGAAATTGAACTGATATTAACCATTTTCAAGGAGAGGAAACAGACTTGGGAAAACTTGTCTCAGTCAATGTTGAAAGTAAAGAAACAAAACCCAAGGTAGGCTAGCTCGGATGGAGGGGAGAAGATATGTGGTCAAGACTGCAAAAACAGAAAAAATAACAAGAGGCAAGGCTTGAGGAAGTTCCTCTGTGTTTCTGTGTCTTTGTCTCAGGCTTTATAAGTGTCCTGGTATCTCACTCTCTGTATTTGCTCTTCCAGATTCTTCTTTGCTGATTGACTACCTCTGCTTATGCCTGTTTTCTACAATCCTGACCAGCTTGAGCATGGCTTTGCTTGAGAGCCTGTGTTGGCTCTGGCCTCACTTCTAGGTGACCATTCTGTTTAACTTTGCATATCTCAACCACTCATTCCTGGGAGAGGACTCTGGCTCAGCTTTGACCAGAGTTTCTAGCAGATACAGTATGAAGGGAGGTCCTATTCCAAAATATGAACATGTGGGCTTACCTTTCAGCACAGGCTTAACGGTGGTGGTTGACTACTGCAAGGACAGAAGGAATCTGGTCAGCATGGTTGTTGTTGTGCTTCTTTTCTTGCCAATCCCCACGATAGAGACCTGTAAATGAGAAGGTAATATGTAAAGGTAATATGAGAAGATAATATGTAGCATGTGGTAGGCAGTCTCTAAAATGGCATCACAATGATCCCCATCTCCTGGGATTCATGTCCTTGTGTAACTCCCTCCCCTAAAGTGTGGGCTGGACCTAGTGGTTCACTTCTAATAATCAGGCTATGAGAAAAGTAATAAGATGTCACTTCTGAGTTAGGTTCCCAAAAGACCATGGTTTCCATCTTCTGTGCCCTCTCTTACTCTCTCACTTGCTCATTCAGATGGAACAAATGCCATGCTGTGATCTGCTTTATGGAGAGGCCCGTGTGGCAGGAAGTAGGGGAGGCCTTTGGCCAACAACCAGCATGAACAGCCTTGGTCCAACATCTGCAAGAAAGTCAATTCTGCCTATAACCACATGAGTCAACTTAGGGAGGCAGATATTCCCCAGTTGAGCCTTGAGATGACTGCAGCCCTGATGACATCAGACAGTAGCTTGCGAGACACTTTGAGGTGAGACACCCAGCTATGCTATGCCCAAATTCCTGACCCCCAGATAATGCGGGGTACTAAATGTTTGTTTTTATATGCCACTAAGTTTTGGGAGTAATTTATTACATGGCAATATATAACAAACAAATACATGGTCTCCCCAAATAATACCATATTATTTATTATTATTATTATTATTTTTTGAAATAGGGTCTCAGTCTGTCACCCAGGCTGGAGTGCAGTGGCATGATCATGGCTCACTGCAGCCTTGACCTTGCAGGTTCACTGAGTAGCTGGGGCTACATAATACTGTTTCTGAAGCCCAGGTTCCCTTCAAAACAACTTGTAAGAGGTCATGTGACCCAAGGAGCTTTCTGGATAACTTGTTTGGGTCAAAGTACTAGCCTCTCCTAGCATAGTGAGTGAGTTCAAGTGCAGCCACCATACCTCCCGTATGGCTGGTTGGATGGGAGGAGTTAGGTTCTAACAGTGACAGTGTAGCTGTATTAAATGCAAACAGAAATGGCTTCATCCTGGAGAACCCCAGAGGACAGTGAAATGTTTCAACCTGTGCTGTTGTATCTGAGACATGGAGAGGGTTATACCTAGTGATTCTAGTGTCCTTTTCAACTCCAAATGACAATGAATCTGAATATGCGTGGCTGAGATGCCATATGCCAGTGTTCCAGAGAGCTGATGTGGACCATAGAGGAAGCCTCTGCCTTCTGGAACATCCCTGGGATGAAAGGTTAGGCATGAGATGCTGTTACATTTCAGTCTCGCTGGAGACATTATTAGAGCTCAGAGGTCTGGAGAGCATTCCAGTGGTCCAGCCAACTTCTGCAAATTCCATTTCATAGGGAGAGCATTTCAGGAGCTCCCCAGAAACCAAGACTCCTCGAAGTCCTGTATTCTACAGCAGGTTCCACAGATGGATTAGAAAGTTCTTTTGTTGGGGAATTAGCCCACAGTAAGAGAACATAGTTCCCTGCTGCTTCTGTCTCCAGGGCAGGGTTTTCCCTAAGCATCCTTGAATACCAAGAAAATGCTCGCTCCTCAATTCCCTCTCCTGGCTTTTGGCCTCCCTTTTTACAGAGTGAATGTATCTAACGCCTTCCTCTTATGCACCCTCATCTGCCTCATGTCAGAAGTTTCTTCATCTGTGACCTTCCTTATGTCTTCAGGTTGCATGCAAGTGACCGTACACATGTGAAATATTTGAACACAGTTTTATTGACACAAACATCCTCTCTCCACAGAAAGAATTGTAGAGAAATTATATGTACTACACCAGGAGGGACTTTTTCTTTGATCTTGCAAAAGCAGAACTCCTCAGGGTGCTGTACATAACCTTTAGCCTGGAAGGCTGTTTCTTGTGAGTCATGAAAGACACCTCCCTTTCCTGGCCATGCATCCTCCCACCCAGAATTCAGTGGCATCATAGGCCAAGCATGATGGATGCTGAACTGATGAAACAGGGCAGGGTCTGGCCCAGCCACAGCCATGGGTGTTCAGTATGCAGAGGACAAGGTGTTAGTCTCATTTCATGAAAAAGGCTGTGAATGGATAAGTGTGCTTTTGGTGGGATGGTGAGTAAGGGAAGAAAGAGAATTGAGAAAAGGGACAGCTATTGCGTCTGATTTTCAAGGTTACCTGTTGAGCTCCCTTACAGCCTGGAAAAGCAATTCCTTTCCAATAGCTTTATAATAAAGAAGAAAGACCCTTTTGTTAACAATACCTTGTATGTATCTCACGTGTTTCTCCAGAGAGGTTGCAAGTGCTTCAGAGATTTTATCTTTGTAAAAAACTGATGAGTAGGTGTAAAGACCTTCTGGTGAACCCAGCCCCGCTGTCCCTGATCCAATCAGTTTGTTTGCAGTCCTCTCACTTCTGGTGATGGTGATTAACTTGGGTGGGTCTGAGATCACCCTTGCAGTGAGTGCCATATGATATGCCAGGGTAGAGGAGAGCCCATTTCTACCCAGGATCCTTCACTGTCTCTTGTTCACCAGTGCCTCCCCGCCAGAATCCAGGCCCAGCTGTGTTAAATAAAGAGGACTTTACTCGAAGGATCTGAGAGTATTTCCCGGAAGTCATGACCTGTAAAAATAGCCGAGCCTCATGAAGGTCTAGAACTATGTCTGAAAGCCATCATTCTCTCTCCTTCTGCTTTGGGGTCACATGGTTTCTTAGATCTGCCCTTCTCTCTGCTTCCTTCCTGCCCCTGCTTCTCTTTAGAGACCTCCTTCTCTGCTCTCCTCTGAATATATGGTCTCCAAATGGCAGGCTTGACACTTGAGTTTTAAATTTCAGGGCAGGTGACTCATTTAGTCTGGTCATCCTGTAAGAGGAAACCAGTTGGCTTAGTGTGGATCTGATGTCTACCATGGTCCGGTCTGTTCTAGCTGGGAGGGATAGGCCTGGTGGCGGGAAGGGATTTCCCTGGGGCTTTCTTCTCCAGGGTTGTGTCTCTGCTTAGACTGTTCCCTTTGCTTGGAATGGCCTTGGCCTCGTCTCCCAAATGATCCTCAGCCAATGTGTACTTTTCTCAGAGAGGCATTCCTGTCACTTTCCTTCCCCTATCTGCTCTGCACAACATGTGAATTCCCTCTACTCCTCCACCATTTTATAACTAATTGCTTATTTGTGCACTGTATTCCCTTTCATGCTAGCAGGAGAGTGCCTTGAGGATAAGCCTTTTGGTCTCTCTCTTTTTTTTGGATCTTGAATGCCATCAGAATGCTCAGTAAATATTTGTTGAGTGAATGAATGCATAAAAAACAATATATCCCTTCAAAGACTTCACACTTCTTTGTCTTTATGCTAATATTTTGTTAGTAGCAGAAGAAATATCCTCCTTTTTATTTTTATTATTTATTTTCTTTCTTTTTCTTAAGAGAGAGAGTCTCATTCTATACCTGAGGCTGGAGTGCAGTGGTACAATCATAACTCAACGTAGTCTGAAGCTCCTGGGCTCAAGTGATCCTCCCACCTCAGCCTCCTGAGTAGCTGGGACTATGGGCCCCTTTTTGAATAAGGATATATTATGACTGAGTGCAGAGACTTGCACTACAATGTGCTTGCCCCTAGGTCCCTTCACTTGGGAACGAGGGAGGTGCACCAAAGATGTAGCCATTGCGTTCCAGCGCCTGTGGTTCAGGGGTTCTTATCCCTTTCTTGCAATGAGTTTAACAGCCACAGAAGTGCTGGTGTTGGATAATCAGGATTGTACCCTGTGCACCCTTTCATTTTGTTTTTATGATAATGTCTACATAAGTTAGTGATTATATTAGTTACGGCAATGTTGATTTACAACCATGTGCCTCACAAATTTATTTTGGCTAGGATCATTTCACATTTCAATTTGAAGCAGTAACATGAAACGTGGCAAAAATCATTCCATAACAGTAGGTAGGGTAGGGAAGGCGGATGCGGGGTGGGGAGGGAGGATGCGGGGTGGCAAACGGAATCACCCGAGGAGTTTTCCCACCCTCCCCCACACCCATGCTGTCCCATTCCCCAGGTGAATCTGATCCCTCCCTCTGCCCCAGGAGCCCACTGCGGTTACTGTCTCTGCTCCTTGCTTCCTCCTCATGGAAATGGTGTGAAAGAGGGGAAGGACGAGGGGAAAGCCTGGGTGAGTGTGCTCTCTCAAGTTTTCTCAACGTTTCAAAATACCTTATCACTCCACGCTGGGAGAGCCTCTTCGTGTAAATTTCCCAGTCTCCCATGATCTTCCTTAGCAACGAGCTAATGTCTTTGCTGGAATGTGGCAACTGGGGGCCTACATGAGGTGTTTGGACATAAACACCTTCTAATCCTCTATTAAGTCCTTCAGTTTGTGTTCTCATAGCATTAACCATAATGAACTCTTCACGTACCGATGTCAGTTTAATATGCTGCTTCCCGAAGAAGGGCCTGGTAATTTAGCGTTAATTAATGATGACTTATTGCAAATTATGTTACTGACTTACTGATGCTCCTGGGTGATATGCACATCTTTCAGATGAAACCATAACATTATGACTTAGCATTCACACGGCGCTTCGCACATCCAGAACACTTGGTAATTGGGTTAGCTGCATCGCCACTATCTCTCGCACTGATGCCGTCACCTGGATGAGTCGAGGTGTTCCTCATTATGGGTAAACCTGACACACTGAATTTCAAACTTGCCAAATTGATAAAGTGGAGGGATTGCATTTTACCCGTCTGAGAGTCTAGAATGTAAGGTGTTTGGAGACTGGGTTCAGTTGGTGTTCAAGGGAGATAGCCACGTGTGATGCACAACGCTGTGCATTAGCTCCGTCAGACATTTTATTTTTATTATTGATTTTTTTTTTTTTTGAGACAGAGTTTTGCTCTTGTTATCCAGGTTGGAGTGCAATGATGCAATCTTGGTTCACTACAACCTCCCCTTTCGGGGTTCAAGCAATTCTTCTGCCTCAGGCTCATGAGTAGCTGGGATTAGAAGCATGTGCCACCACGCCAGGGTAATTTTTGTATTTTTAGTAGAGACGGGGTTTCTCCATGTTGGTCAGGCTGGTCTCGAACTCCTGACCTCAGGTGATCCACCTGCCTTGGCCTCCCAAAGTGCTGGGATTATAGGTGAGAGCCATCGCACCTAGCCGTTTTATTAATTTTTGATATAAGGTCTCACTCTGTCACCTAGGTTGGAGGACAGTGGTGTAATCACAGCTCAATGCAGCCTCGACCTCCCCAGGCTCAGGTGATCCTCTCACCTCAGTGTCTCAAATAGCTAGGATTACAGATGCGCACCACTGTGCTTGGCTAAGTTTTATATTTTTTGCAGAGATGGGATTTTGCCACATTGCTGAGGCTGGTCTCGAACTCCTAGCCTCAAGTGATCCTCCCGCCTTGGCCTCTCAAAGTGCTGGTATTACAGGTGTGCACCACCACACCCAGCTTCCATCAGGCAGGAAGAAGTGAAAGAAAAAGGGAAGGAGTGAAAGTCTAGGACGTGATGTGTCACCAGATCTTTAGATATGAGAGGAGTTGAGAGAAGGTGGCTGCCAATAACTAGGATATAACAAAGGCCACAAAGGAGAAATAAGCCACTAATTTGGACCACATTGCTAATAGATACGACCTAAGTCTTAAGTTTTTTTTCTTGCCAGAATTTTCAGCCTCATGTAGGGTGGTGTTTTTAGTGGGAATACATCTTAGTTTCTCTAAAACCAAAATCATTTGGAAAGGGGAATTTGTTTAAGACAGTGGCTGTTGCAATCAATGTTGTTGGAATACCTCTGCACTGTAAGGGAGGGGAGGGAAATTGTCATGTTATTTTCCCCATCTTCAGAGTGGAGAAAGTTCAAGAATGAGCGATGGCCAACGAGCCAAGCCTCCCAGAACAAGGAAGGATAGATAGGAGAGAAATCATTGGTCATGCAGTTCGGGGTCACTTTTCATCTCCTCTCTAACTTCTGTAGCCTGCCTACTGATGCTGCCCTTTCATGATGGACACATTATGTAGTCTGAAATATTAAACATCTATTTGAAACAATATTTTGATTTCTAATAAATGATAAGGAAAGGGGAAATGAGATTCCCCCCTGGTCAGAAAAAGGGCAATCTTTGCTTTCCATGGGAGAAAGATAAGCCCAGTCAATTTGTGGAGATGGTGTTAAAATTAAATTATTTTTCCAGAAACTTATGTATAAAAAAAACCCCAACTTGTCTTTCTTAGAAGAAGTACGATTACCCTCCTTCCTTTGTTGCCAACTCTAGGACCTGAATTAATCCTTGCTCTTGATTTTCTTGGCTCCTTTCTGTCTTGTCCTTGTCTTGCTTGCCAATCCCATTTTAAAATACAGAAATTGGCTCCCACAACAAACAACTAAGAATTCATTTCAAGCTCAAATATGAGTAGAGCTCATATCAGAAACTTTTATTATTTCTCGACTCTTCCAGACCTCTTGATGGGACCTAAGCAAACCAGTGATACATTTAAATCAGATTCATGATTTGTACCTTCATGGAGGGCTTAGCAGAGCAGCTTTGTTCTGATGCCTTTACACAAATCCATTTGTATCTGTCGGAAAATGTAACTTTATTTGTGTCTGTGGCTACATCTCTGGGTTGGTAAGGGTGATGAACCAACTCATGTGTCAAGAAGGATTGACGGTGCTCAAAGATCAGGTTCACGTGAGAGTGGAGGATATGCCCTTGGGGTGACCTCTGCCTCACAATACACTATGTTGGAGAATATACCGGTGGAGGAGAGGTAGTCCCAGTGGGAAAGGGAGGCAGTGTGGCATGTCGGCCAGTGGAGACAGTGCTAGGGTATGGCTGTCTGAAATTCAAATTCTGACTTTCCACCTTCTAGATGTGTTAGCTTGGGCACGTCACTTGACCTCTCTGAGCCTCAGTTTACTCACCAGGAAAATGAGCATCATTATATCTACCAAACAGAGTTGTTGTAAAGATTAATTTAAATGAGATGATGTACTTAAGGCACTTGAAGCTTGGCAGCAGATATTTGTGAACCACAGACATAGAAAAAGAATTGCCCGCCGACGTATTTGAGGCCCTATATAGTATATAAATTAAGTTTTCATGCTTTCTCCATCCGCTAGGTTTATGGACAGGTGAATGAGATCCTTCTCCAGGCAGACAGTGAGTAGGGTGTCTGGGTACTGGAAGTCTTCAGAGCTACTAGGAAAATGAGCACCAACTGCGACCTGGATTTGAATGATCCAATGACAGGTGCTCAACCCCAGCATGTATTGGGAGGAATGCAACATGGTATAACAAACTCAAACATGATTGGAACGAAAGTCAGTGGTTGCTTTGTAATTGGGTGTGTGACTCTTGAGGAGTCACCCAACTTCCTCATCTGTGAAGCAGGCTCTTCCCATGGAATAATGTAGACTACAAGGTGAAAAGACATCTTTGATGCCATCCAGGTATGTGTAGGTTTCAGGGTGGGCAGATGCAATGTTTTCTCATGCTCCGTTTTCTTGGTTTATTGCCAGAGGTTGGTGTCTATCTTTGCCATTGGTCTGAGCTCTTGTGTTTCTAAGTGTCTCTGTAGATTAAATCAGTGCCTTCTGAATGGGTCCTGGGGCTTCTTTGCTTCTCAGTACCTTTCAGGACCATGATTGGTCAGAGAAAGCCTCAGGTCCTTTCAGAACCATGACTGGTCACAGAAAGCCACTCTGAGAAGGTGCCATTTTTGCTGATCCCCAAGGGAAAGACAAGAGTTCTTTCTATCACAGTGGCCTCTCTCATGTCTACATGAGGGTCATCTGAACCAGTAGTCCTGACGTTGCTAGTGACAGACACAGTTCATACCCCAGACTGTCTCCCCTAGGCTGGCTGCAGCCAATATTCCCTGATAGTGGCCGTGGAAGAGACCAATGCCAGTAGCACAGAAAAGTCCAGGCCTTCTGGCCCTTTCTAAGGCTGCCAAGCAGCACCAGACCAGCAGGACCATGGCTCCATGGCCAAAGTCACCAGAGCCACTGTCTTGTGGTTCAACCACAACCTCAGTGCAACCATCTCTGTAGATTGTATCAGTACCTTCTGAATGGGTCCTGGGGATTCTTTGCTTCTCAGTACCTTTCAAGGTACTGAGAAAGTTTACTAAAAAGTGAGTTCAGCCCTGTCTTGCTCTCTTGCCTTCTGCCATCGAAGACACAACAAGAAGGCCCTTGCCAGATGCAGGCAATCTGACGTTGGACTTCCCACCCTCCAGAAATGTAAGAAATACATTTCTTCTCTTTGTAAATTACTCTGTCTGTGGTCTTTTGTTATAGCAACATGAAATGGACTAACACACCTGTCTTTACATCGCCCTCTCCTCTTCTCAGCCTCCTGCCCATCCTGCAACCAGTGGGCCTTGTACATCATGCACATCCTGGCCATGCTTATCCCTGTATTGTAATGGGTTGCACTGAAGTTGTAGTTGAAGAACCACAAGACAGTGGCTCTGGTGGCCTTGGCCATGGAGCCATGGTCCTTCTGGTCTAGTTCTGTTTGGCAGCCATAGAAAGGACCAGAAGGCCTGGACTTTTCTGTGCTACTGGCATTGGTCTCTTCCATGGCCACCATCAGGGAATATTGGCTGCAGCCAGCCTAGGGAAGACAGTCTGGGGTATGAACTGTGTCTGTCACTAGCAACGTCAGGATTGCTGGTTCAGATGACCCTCATGCAGACATGAGAGAGGCCACCGTGATAGAAAGAACTCTTTTCTTTCCCTTGGGGGTCAGCAAAATGGCACCTTCTCAGAGAGGCTTTCCCTGACCAGTAACTGCCTACATAAACAGATCCATTTTTTTTTCACCCCTGAGTCTAGCCTCTTTGTTTCTTCATAGAAACTTTCACATTTTAAAATTTAATTAATTTTTTTCCTATCTTCCCCCACCGGAGTTTCAGCTCTTTGCTTAATTTAAGGTCCTTAATAAGGTCTGTCTTTTCGCCTTTGTATCCCCAGCACCTGAAAGACTGTTAGACACACAGCAGGCACAACTCAGAAAATGTATACTGAGTAGAAGGAATTTGGGGGTCAGGTACTGAGATATGGGGGATCCCCTATGAAGACAGTGTTGGGGGAGAATAAAGTTACATGAATTGAACACTATTATACACCTGATACTTTACTTTCATTACATCATGAATTTCCATATGAATCCTGAAAGGTGAGAATTATCATTCACATTTTACTGGAAGGAATTGAAGTTCAAGGAGGTTAAGTAACTTTTCTCAGGCCACCAGCTGGCATTTGCCTCCAGGTTGTCTGACTCCAGAACAATGGTTTTCAATCTTGTCTACACGATAAAATCACCTGGGGAACTACTAAATCCAGTTGTCCAGGCTGGGCTTCAAACCAATGAAATCAGAGCCTTTGGGATGTAGGACCCAGGAAGCAGTAGTTTTTAAAGTTCCCCAGATGATGACACGATGAAGCATGGCCGGGAAAAGTCTGCTAGACCAGAGCGGTAAGTTCTCAAAGTGGGGTCCCAGAACCAGCAGCATGAGTCTATCCTGGGAACTTGTTAGAAATATAAATGGGTCTGCCCTACAGCAGACCTTCCGAAGCAGAAGCTTTGGGGGTGGGGCTCAGCAATCTGTGATTTTAACAGGACTTCCAGGTGATTTGGATTCATGCTGGTTTAAGAACCTACTCTAGAGCTGTGCTTCCGAATTGCAATGTACAAAGGAATCAGTCACCTGGGGCTCTTGCTAAACTGTTGGTAGGGATTCAGTAGATCAGGGGTGAGGCCTGAACTTTTGAGTTAATGATGCAGATGTTGCTTGTGCACAGGCTGTACTTGGAAGAGCAAAGGAACTCTGCTTCTCTTCCCAGGCTGCATGCTCAAAATATGGTCCTGCATCGGGACTATCTGGGATGTCTATTAAGATGCAAATTCCTGGACGCTGCTCCAGACCCACTGAATTCCAATCACTGAGGATGGGGCTGGGCAGTGCACAATTAAAACCCAGGGTGATTTTGTAATGTCCTGTTAAGTTTAAGAACCTGTGTTCTCCAGGGGCTTGATCATGATGGCACCTGGTCTTTTCCCAGCAAGGCCCTCTCAATCCACAGGACCAGCCAACCAGCTAGCCAGGCAGACAGAGTCTGCGCAGCAGACCTTTGATGCTGTAGCTTCAAAGAAACCAGTAGCAGAAACCCTCTGGCTGCTGTCAGCCGACCTTGCTGCTGTGCCCACAGGCTGCAGAGAGCAGGGCTCTATGAATCACCCTGTCCTTGACATGGCCCTGTCCATACATCTTGAACCCTGAGACTAGAAGAACAACTCTTCCTCCATGCTTTGGATTTGAGCAACTGCCAGTCTTCCACAGCCACCTCACTGCCTGGCTCAGGGTGCTTAGGGCTGACCCAGCGCCCTCTGGCCAGCCCACTGGCCAGCAGGTCAGACACAGGCATGCTCCTCTGGGAGTGTGCTATATGCTGCCTGCCGCAGATGGGAATCCAATGGAGTGAAGAACTATAGACACCGAAGGAGGTGAGTTTTGGTACACCTGGAGGAAGAATGATGTCCCCATGGGTCATGTGCAGAGTTAGAAGCAGGCTCTTCATAGGTGATCAGCCCTTAGTCTGGGGCAATGTAGAGTGTGTCCACCACAAGGCACACACATGTCCCTAAATCCATGTCCTCGAACCTGTAACTACCGCCATCATGGTACCTCAGGGGTGGGCAAGATGGGCAGAGCCAGCTCCTGCCAGTGCATCATCCTTGAGAGGCTCAGGGATAGTCGATCCAGGCATTCCCATCCATCACTCCTCAGATAGATCAGCCTTGCCACCTGGCAAGAAGCTTGGGATGCCATTTCTTTAAGTCTTATGGTCTTCCTACTCATATGATACCTCTAAGATGAGGTGACGTCTTAATGCAGGTGGGGATTAAGTAGTTAATATATGAAAAGCAAAGCACTCAAGAAAGTGAGGCACAAAGGAAATGCTGTTATTATTAAAGACTAGGTAAGGTAAAAAGCTAGTATCTTTTCTTGGGGAGGGGTTGCTATGGCTTGGCTCTGTGTCCGCACTCAAATCTCATGTCGAATTGTAATTCCCAGTGCTGTGGGAGGGGGTGGGAGGTGACTGGACCATGGGGGTGGATTT
This sequence comes from Plecturocebus donacophilus, assembly GCA_004027715.1. Taxonomy (NCBI): domain Eukaryota; kingdom Metazoa; phylum Chordata; class Mammalia; order Primates; family Pitheciidae; genus Plecturocebus; species Plecturocebus donacophilus. The sequence goes on from PVKP010017491.1 coordinate 35,565, forward strand.
TCCCCTTGATGTTCTTGTGTTAGTGAGTGAGCTCTCAGGAGATAGAATGATTTGAAAGTGTGTGGCACTTCTCCCAGGACACTTCCCCCTAGCGCTCTCTCTCTCCTGCTCTGACATGTGAAGAATGCTCTGACATGCTTCCCTTTTGCTTTCTGCCATGACTGTGAGTTTCCCGAGGACTCCCAGCCATGCTTCCTGTACAGCTTGTGGACCTGTGAGTCAATTAAGCCTCTCCATAAATTACCTAGTCTCATGTAGTTCTTTATAGCAGTATGAGAACAAACTAAGTCAGGCGTATAACCTGTTTTTCTTTTAGGTTCCTGCCAAATATACCATCAAGTACATAGTTGAGGCCTACAATTCTCCAACCATTCTACTCATAGAGGAGTGAGGATGGTTTAATAACACAGGGATAGCCTCCTTCTTGGGGGTAGGGGTGAGAGATTCTGATATTTCTTAGTCTGCAAAAAAGGATCTGACAGGGTAACTGAGCTTGTTTAGGAACTTTACTTGACAGGTGAACAGAATAACCAGCTGGTTGACCTGAATGACAGTGAGTTCTTGGTTGAGCAGCCTCCAGCATGTGTTGCAGGCATCCTGCAACAGCTTGAGGTGGCTTTTTTTGAGGCAGCACAAGGCCTCTGCCCACCCCTAACCAGCCTCTAAGGGTTTGCTACTTGGATTAATAGCCATCAAAAAGCCATTTTTGAGGGTTCAGTTGAGGTCTCCTTCATAAAGTGCAATGAAAGAGAAGGGAGAAGTTATAGCTGCCACGTGGCCTGCCATGGAGCAGGGCTTCCTACACTGTCCCTACCTGAACCGTGAAGGACTGCAGATGGGGTTTCAGAGGCCTCCTGGCCTCCTGGGTCTCCCCAGCCATGCTTCTGCTTGCTCTCGTCAGAACCATCTGTCTTGGTGCCCTGGCTTCGAAGCTGCCCACTCAGGCCCCTTCTAACCTTATATTACTGTTATCTGAGCATGACGGGAAGTGAAGGGGACAGGCACTAAATGCAGGCAGAAAGAGGTGAGAACTGGGATCCAGCAGCGGTGCACAGGCATGTGCGTCACACCTTCCAGGCGTTCATCATAAACGCTGAATGTGCTTGTGCATTTGCAGAAATGATTTGTTTTTGGCTCCTTCTAACCTATCACCCCTCTACCCTCTTTCTAACTCTAACCCACACAAACAGGGCTCTGGGAAATGTTACTTACATATCCTCAAGAGGGGGTTGATAGTGGGATGGAGGTGAAATGTGGCTCAGAAGCAAGAGATGGGGTCCTCACTTAGCCTTTCCAACAGCTTTTGCAGAGACCTATGATCTCATGTGATCCTTGGGGTAAGAGAGGAATTCCCCTCCTCTTCCATCCCTCTCTCCAATTTCACATATGGGGAAACTGAGGATCAGAAAGTTAAGTGACTTGCCTAAGGTCACCAGTTGAATCCTAGCTGATACAACTCATTAATAATGTGTTTAGCAGGACAGTATATATTTCCTGTGCATCATCTTGTCTACCCAAGCTAAGTGTGAGGCCTTGTGGATGGACTTGGTAGGGACTGCAAAGATATTCACTTATTGATTGAAATATTCCAGCTTTACTATCCTCTGAACATTTCCTAATTTTGCATGTTTAGCTGTTGAGTAAGAGACAAGAAGGCATCTTTTGGGGTGTGACAGCAATGGGTTTAGCTGAAAGTGGAAAAGCTTTACCTCTTCCCATCTCAGGAAGGCTCTGGAGAAGATCTAGAGGGATCCAGGACAGCTTGAACCCTATTCCTCTGTCATTTTGTGGGGAAATCCATCTCTTTGCCCCTCTCTAGCCCACCCACATGGTTTCCTCCCAGGGTCTGGGAGATCAGGGGAGCAGATCAAAAATAGGGTTAAGAGCAGGGGAAAGTGAGGAGGAAAGACCCCAGGAGAGAGAGGAGGGCCAGGGGGTTATGGTGTTTGTTTAGAGAAAACTAAGATATTAAAGGAAAGACCATAAATGAAAATAAAAAAAGGATTTCCTGTTATGCTGCCACCTGTCTTTAAATAGTTAGGGGAGGATGGAGGGTGGTGACATGAGCAGAGACTCTGAGGCATGACTGGGCTGCCTTCTCATGTCAGCAACAGTAGCTTCAGATTTTTTGTCAGAATTGTTGGCCTCAGAAAGATCCAGGTTTCGAAGCCACACATACTCCCATCCGTTCTAGTATGATCTGCTGGCCCACACTCACCACTTCCCTTCTGCCTTCCACTCTCTGCCCTCTACTTTTTCAAAAATGGGCTCTGCCCCAGAGCTTTCTCATCAGAGCGGTCTCTGTCCTTGGGGTGGATGCATTTCCTGGGGACAGACTCTCCTCTCACTCTGTGGCTGTGGTCCGTGCTCAGTTACCTCCAGCTGCGAGGCCTGGGGACAGCAAGCCCCATGCAAGCCAAGGATGTGGAGACCCAATGGTGTTCTGTTGCCCATGGCAACTGCTTCTTAGGCTGGTCCCACCTCCGGCTTGTTTGCCTGTGTTTGACAACTACTATATTTTTTGTTCTTTTTTTTCTGCTTTATTGAAGTGTCAATGACAGACAACAATTTTTACATGTTTAAGGCATACGATGTGATGTTTTAATACCCATATATATTCTTAAATAATCACCACAATCAAGATAATTACTGTATCCATCACCTCACATCATTACCATTTGTGTGTATGTATGGTGAGAACACTTAAAATCTACCCTCATAGCGAATTTTAAGTATCCAATAGAATATTGTTAACTACAGTCAGCACTTGGCACACTAGATCTCCAGAACTTGTTTATCCTGTGTAACTGAACCTTTGTATCCTTTCACTATTTCCCCAACCACCTGGCCCTGGCAACCACTGCTTTACTCTCTACTCCTAGGAGTTTGACTGTTTAAGATTCCACACACATTTATGTGAGATCTTGCAGTGTTTGTCTTTCTGTGCCTGGGTTATTTCACTTCGTATAATGTCTTCTGGGTTCATCCATATTGTCATAAATGGCAGGATTTCCTTCCCTTTTTTTTTTTTTTTTTTTGAAACTGTCTCAATCAGTCTGTCTTCCAGGCTGGAGTGGAGTGGCACAATCTTGGCTCACTAAAACATCTACATCCCAGGTTCAGGTGATTCTCCTGCCTCAGCCTCCCGAGTAGCTGAGATTACAGGTGTGTGACACCACGCCTGGCTAATTTTTGTATTTTTAGTAGAGATGGAGTTTTGCCATGTTGGTCAGGCTGGTCTTGAACTCCTGACCTCAAGCGATCTGTCCATCTCGGCTTCCCAAAGTATGGGATTACAGGTGTGAGCCACTGTGCCTGGCCTTCTTCCGTTTTAAGGCTGAATAATAATATTCCATTGTGACTATTACCCTATCTGCTTTATCTACACATCTGTTGATGAACACTTAGTTTGTTTCTGTATCTTGGCCACTGTGAATAATGCTGAAAAATGAACACAGAAGTGCAGATTTATCTTTGAATTCATTTTATTTCTTTTGAGTATATGCCTAGAAGTGGGATTGCTGGTTCATATGGTAATTTCATTTTTAGTTTTTTGAGGAACCTCTGTGCTGTTTTTTGTAACGGCCGTATCAATTCACATTCCTGTCAACAAGTTACAAGGATAAACTACTGTACTTTCTTTGGGGCTTGAGAGTTTGTGGGTTTTTCCTCCCTACACATAAAGTGGTAATTTCTTTTTTGGCAATATTCACACACATGCACACATGTACACATGCACACACATGCGCCTGCACACACACACACACACACACATACACACACATGTACACACACACACATACTTCCCAAGCCTTGGTCACATATGAATCTGTATTCTCAGCTGTTGATGTTGATGTTGGAGGGGTTTTGAAACATCCAGATTGTAGCACAGGCCAGAATTTCCTTCCCATTTAAGGCTGAATACTATCCCAAGGATATGGTCCAAGGACATGGACTTTAAAAAATGTCTGATAGCATAAAAAATAGCACATGATAAATTACACAGTAGCCTGTGACACAATGCACCCAATGCAAATCAATACAGTAGAAGAGAAAAGACGATTTCCCTGCTCTGCTGGATTCCAGGAGGTCCCCTGCTCACCCTGGGCCTTGCTCTGCTATCTTAGGACTCAGCATTCATTCCTAAGCAGTGGCTTCTGGGTCAGGCTAAATATCTGTTCATCAGAACCCTGCGGATTAGGACAGCAATTCCCAAACAAATTGCACCACAGTGGTGGACAATTTGAACTTGTCCCTGGGTCTCCAGGAAGGAGGGGCAGTAGGAGTTGAGGAGAGAGGGGGAGGGAGCAGGCTCTCAAGTGGCTGAAGAGGGCCCAGGAGCTGGAGAGGGAGGCCGGTGGTACAGTCTCCTGGACCATCCTGGATTTGAGAAACAATGGTATATTTCTGTTTTGCAGGTGAAAGTAATGCTCATAAAACACTTAGAGCTTCATGAGCTTAGCCAACCAACTGTATGGATAAGTTGGACCCAGCTTTACCGGGTCCAGGTGGAGAGGAGGGCATTTTCCTACATTCCCATTACCTTTCAGTTTGGTCACCTGGCCTCCAGGGAACATGGCTGAATGGTGACCCCAGGCCTGACCCAGCAGATTAGCACTCTCTTCTGTGGGTGGAGGCAAAAGGCCAAGAGAGGGACACAGTGGCCCCATCTCCAAATTCCAAGAGTTTAGTCAACACCTACAGTGTTTCCCTCCAGCGTGAATTAGGCTGACTCTTTGGGTTGTATGGCCAGTGAGGGAAATTTGTCCCATGTTCTTGCTCATTTCTCAAGTTTACAACACACCTTTGAGACTGACATTCAGAATTCACCTGTAGCTGGGCTAGATCTAAGTGTTTATTGCTTTGTTTGTTTTAGTTAAAATCAGGTGACCTGTTGCATGGCCCCAGTTGATTGTATCTATTTGATATTTATCATGCAATGTCCCTCATCCATTGTAATTTGTTATCAGATGTAAGTATTGCTTCGATTCTCCCCTTCTCTGGGTCTTCAGGTGCATGAAATCAACTCGTGAATGGGAATGGAAGGAAAAATTAAGAGGAAAACTGGTCAGGCAGGAGCTGATATCAGGCGACAACTGTTTTGCAGGACTCTGTGTTGCTTTGTGGCTAACTCTGGTCTGTGAGTAGGGGCAGGGAGCAGAAGGGATATCATACTTCTTGACCATAAAATAATATATATATATATTTTGCATTCACCTTGTAAATTTAAATGTTCAGAGAGTCAATGCTTAAGAAACATTTACTTTAAGAAAAATGTGTGATAAAAGTGGTGTTCAAAGTCTGAACCAGGTGTTTAAATGCTCGGTTGTAGAAGTTAGAAAACAAATCCATGTATTGAAGGCTACCTAGAACCAGGGTGAGTGAATGAGCATGCAGTTGGTTGCCAATAGTAACCTCCCTCTGATGGGCAAAAAAGGAATGCAGAGTGAGCCCCAAGCAAGAACAGAGAGAAGTTCTAAACTCACTGAAACAAGCTAATAATTCTTGGCTTTGACGCCTTTTGCCCTTCCTCCTATAAGCCCTGTAGACCTGAAATCTTAGTGCAGCTAGTGCTGACAGCAACCTTAGGTAGGAGGTCTGGTGATCAAGCTGGACAGGGAAGGCTGGCATGACTACAGGTTAATCACCGTACGAAGTAGGACCAGAGATAAACAATTGCTTTTCTCAAAGTTGTCATTAATGCCTACGACTCGTGCTTTGGTGTCCCATTTCTTTAAACTTTGTTTTTCTCTGTGCTTTTTGTATGTTTGAAATATTTCACAAATGCATTTTTTTTAAAATAAAAAAGATGGCTGGGTGGAGTGGCTCACACCTGTAATCTCAACACTTTGGGAGGCCTAGGTGGTAGATCACGATGTCAGGAGTTCAAGACCAGCTTGGCCAAAATGGTGAAACCCCGTCACTACTAAAAATACAAAAATTAGCCAGGCATGGTGGTGACATGCGCCTGTAATCCCAGCTACTTGGGATGCTGAGGCAGGGAATTGCTTGAACCTGGGAGGTGGAGGTTGTAGTGAGCCGAGATCACGCCATTGCACTGCAGCCTGGGAGACAGAGCGAGACTCTGTCTCTAAATAAATAAATAAATAAATAAGGTGACAAAATCCTTCCTAATCTGGGCAAAAGTGGATTTTGTATTTACTCTGTGTTCCTGCCCTTGACTACCTGTGTATTATTTCTTCTTTATATTTATGATTGAAGAAGCTTGTGCTGTACCAGGCAGGAAAAAAATGTGTGATCTTAAAGCCATGGTCACTTACCAAGGAGTCCACCCAAAGCAGGCATCCTATCCATACCACACATCTGGGACATATTCTCTTAGCCTCTGCTAGAATGGTTCTAACAGCACAAATTCACTACCTCATGCATCTGACCATTCCATTGTTGGAGACATCCTCAATGTAAGTTAGAGAGTATTCTTTTATACCGACTGGACAGTGGTTTACTTTGTTGCTTTGCCATGTAAACAATAATGGCATGGATGCCTTTTTTTCCAGATCTTGGATGGGAAGCTTTCCACAATCTCTTACCTCATTGTCCACCCTTCTTTAGATGCTCTGAGATATGTTGGTGTGGCATCCAAAGATGAAGCATGTGCTGTGAATATGATCAGATTACACCAGAGTACAGGGAGCCTGTAATTCACAGGAATAGGATATTGACTTTAATAAGTTTGCTTTAGCTCTTTAAATGGCCACATCATATTATTGCCTCATATTAGGTTTGTGATCAATGACTACCTTCCTCCCTCCCTTGCGCCACAAAATCCTTTTCACATAAATTGCTGCCAAATCTGTACTCCCTCTGCAACCATTTGGCATTTGTGCAAGTGAATTTCAGAAATTGCTGCTGGGCTCTGCATTTATACTTTTTAAATGTTATCTTCTGGGCTTCAGCCAAGCATCCTAGACTATTGAGATCATTGTGAATTTTGATTATGTCATCTGCGGCACGTGTTCTCCCGGGTTTGCTGTCATCTGACTAATTGATTGACAGGTATTTTCAAAAGGACAGAGTCAAGGACAGAACCCTGTAGCCAGGCAGTGGAAACTTTTCTCTGAATTGACACAGGACCACTAATCAACAGTCTTTGATTATAGCAGTTCAATTGGCCATAAATTTGCCTCAAATTATTGCCATCGGATGCTATGGAAGTGCAAGAGACAGAGTGGTTAGAAGAGTCAGTATTGCAAAGGTGTCATTATCTTTAGATGAATCTGTAAATTGAATGCAATGCCAGGCAAAATTCCAACAACTTTTTTCATAGAACCTGGTGGGCTGATTCTAAAATTTTTTAGGGAGAGCAAAGAAAGGAACAGGAGTATTCAAGTCAATGTCAAAGAAAAATAACAAAAATCAAGGGAATTGATCTACCAGAAAGCAAGGCTTATTATAAAGCTATCATGATTAGGACCGTGTGGTATTGGCACAGAAAGTGAAAAAGAGATCAAAAGAACAGAAAAGTGGTCTCAGATATAAAACTATGAATACATAGGAATTTGATATGTGACAAGGTGCATTGCAAATCTGTCAGGAATGCATGCGCTATTTAACAAACATCAGTGGAAAACTTGGCAATCAATAATAAAAAAAATTTTATTTCAAACCAAACCTAAACCAAGATTGATTTTAGGACATTAAAATACCTAAATGTGCAAACAAAAACTTCAAAATATTGGAGGAAAGTGTAAGAGAATGTCTTCATAACCTTGGAAATAGGAAAGGTTCCTATTTTTTTTTGAGATTGAGTCTCACTCTGTCACCCAGGCTGGAGTGCAGTGGTGTGATCTCAGCTCACTGCAACCTCTGCCTCCTGGGTTCAAGCAATTCTCCTGCCTCAGCCTCCTAAGTGCTGGGATTACGGGTGCGTGCCACCATGCCCAGCTAATTTCTGTATTTTCAGTAGAGACGGGGTTTCGCCATCTTGGCCAGTCTGGTCTCGAATTCCTGACCTCGTGATCCACTCACCCCAGCCTCCCAAGAAAGATTTCTTAAGATGACAGAAGCAGTAACTAAAACAAGAAATTGGATAGGTTTGACTATATTAAAATGTAAATTATTCATCAATTGAAGTATGAATTAAAAATCAAGTCACAGAGTTGAAAAGATGTTTGTAAAGCTTATAAAAGATAATTAGTATCTAAAATATGAGAAAATCACTTACAAATAGATACGAAATGCAAATAATCTAAAAGATATTACCAGTGAGTTTTATAAAGAGGAAATCTAGATGACCAGTGAATACATGAGAAAGTGCTCAACCTCCTCAGTAAACAGGCAATACAAATTAAAATCACAGTGAGATACTTTTCTGACTGATCAGACTGACAAAATTTAGGAAGTCTGAAAATAGCAAGTATGGGTAAAAATGTGGAGCCAGGAGAAGCATCGTATACTAATGGAGGGTTTAATTGGTACTGCCATGGAGAGAAAGTTTGGAAACCGCTGGCAAAGCTGGAAATGTACATACTGTGTGAATACAGTAATTTCATTCCCAGGAGTGAATTCTAGAGAAAGTCACACAGGCCTCGGGAGGCATTCCCATGAGTGTAACATTGTTTGTGAAAATGAATAATTAGAAACAACCTGAAAGACCAGCAACTTAATTATTTTGACTTACAAGACCGTCGACAGGAGAATGAATGAATAAATAGTGAAGTATTTATTCAAATGCTGTAGTTTCTGCTAACAGAAATGATTGAATAAACTCCACATGTATAACATGGATAGATCTCAAAAACATAATGTTGATTAAGGTGATATATTGAGTACACCATGATTTGATCTTTACAAATTATATGAATGTATCAAATTATCATATATACCCTGAAATGATATACATCTATTATGCACAAATAAAAAAAGCAAAAACAAAAACAAACCAACCCTCAATGCCAAATGAAGAAAGCAAGTAGCAGAAGGATACATTTAATGTGATGATAAGATTTACGTAAAGTTTAAAAACATATCCTCTGTATGAGGGGTGGCCAACTGTATTCTGTGGGCCAAATCCAACCCAACAAATGTCTCTCTTTTGTAAATATACAGTTTTAATACAGCCACACTCATTCGTTTACATATTGTCTATGGCTGCCTTTGTGCTATGAGAGCAGAGGTAGATAGCTGCAACAGAAATGGCATGGTGTGAAAAGCCTAAAATATTTCCTGCAGAAAATGTTTCCTGGCCCCTGGAACATATATGTACTGGCTGGGCTAATATATAACATTAATGGCGTACACAAGGAGAAGCTTATTTTTGCCATTTGAAATGCTAGGTAAGCAGTCAGGGCTTCTGTGGTAGTTCAACAATCAGCAGAGACCCAAGATCCTTCCCTGTGGGTACCCTGCCATCCTTACAATGCCCTCACTGTCCATCCCATGATCTGAGGTGGTGCTTCAGCTCTCATAATCACATTTTATTTCCAGCCAGTGAGGGCTGGAAGAACAGAGAATGGCTACACAGATGGCTTCATCTAAGGCAGGACCTGCCTGCAAGAAAGCTGGGAAATATAAGCCAGGTGCGGTGGCTCACGCCTGTAATCCCAGCACTTTGGGAGGCTGAGGTAGGTGAATTGCTTGAGTTCAGGAGTTCGAGAGCAGCCTGGGCAACATGACAAAACCCCATCTCTACAAAAAATACAAAAAAATTTTTTTTTTTTTTTTAGAAAAAGAGAAAAAAGGAGAAAGAAAGAAACAGCAAAAGAAAGAAAAAAAAGAATGAAAGCGAGAAAGAGGGAGAGAGAATGGGATTCTTGTTTTATTGCCCAGGCTAGAATTCAGTCTAAAAATGGATATTAAAAACCTCTTTTATGCCAATAATTGTGCTTAACAATGGAGACAGGAAGGAATAGGGGATGAAAATAACAAATAAGCAGCCAACCAATATTTTATTTAAACCTGTGAAATGCTATGCAATTCCTGGGGAGTGATTTACTTCCAATTATGTGGTCACTTTTAAAATAGGTAAAATGTGATACTGAGAAATATGTGCATTTTGTGGATTTGTGGGAGGAGAGTTCTGTAAATATTTGTTGAGTCTAGTTGTTCCAGGTCTGAGTTCAAGTCCTGGATATCCTTATTAATTTTCTATCTCATTGATCTATGTAATATTGACAGTGTAATGTTAAAGTCTCCCACTATTACTGTGTGGGAGTCTAAGTCTCTTTGTAAGTCATTAAGAACTTGCCCTATGTATCTGGGTGCTCCTGTAATGGGTGCGTATATATTTAGGATCGTTAGCTATTCTTGTTGCATTGATCCTTTCACCACCATGTAATGTCCCTCTTTGTTTCTTGTGTTCTTTGTTGTTTTAAAGTCTGTTTTATCAGAGACGAAAATTGCAGCTTCTGGTAATGCTAGCTGGCTGTTTTGCCCATTAGTTGATGTAGATTCTTCATTATGGTGATGCTCTTTACCTTTCGGTATGTTTTTGGAATGGCTGA
>PVKP010017492.1:0-46029 GCA_004027715.1 Plecturocebus donacophilus
CCGCGCCGGCCAAAAGAGTCGCGCCGGCGACCCGCGTGGCTTCTCTGCCGGGAATCTCCAGGTCTGTGGGCAACAAAAACTCGTCGGAAAGTGCGGCGTCCACTCGTTCTCTGCGCTTTCACTGGGAGCTACATTCCTGAGCTGTTGCTAGTCGGCCATCTTGGATCTCTCGGCCAACGCTTTACTTTTCTACCTTAGTTCCTGCCATTTTTGCTGAATGCTCTGTTAGGGAGATAGAAACAGCTGTTAGTTTAACACAAATGGTTAGACAAGGGACTAGGAAACATAAATGGGGCAAGGAACTAAGAACTATATGTAGGATAAATATGAAGGGAATCTGACAATTCCTAGCTAGTTCTGGATTAAAAATGAGTAGAGAGGTGGGTGGTTTAATACAAACTTCTTATGCTAAATGGCCACACTTTTGGAAAGTATAAATCCTGAGAAGAAAAAGATAATATAGGCCTTTTAGTTCAAGTTTGTTGTTGTTTTTTTGAAGACCAAACAGCTGTTTACAGTTATTACTACAGTCTACAGAATATTCTGTAGCTGGGAAAAGTAGAACCAGGATGCCATGCTTTTGCAAGTAATTTCACCTTCTACTTTATGATATCGTGAATATTTGTGACAAGCCCTTGTCATTTTAGGTAACAGATGGGTGCTTCCCTTGGTAACTCTGAAGCCCTTGATTGGCTGGACTTGTACATATTCTTTATCAATATGTATTACATACATTTAATGGAGGACTCAAAATCATTTTTCGAAGATTAAAAATACATAAATGTGCTCCTTTATATCCATAGAACAACTTAATGTTGACCATTTACATTTATAGTATAATATTGCTGATCAAATTCTTCTTGAAGCCTTATAAGATCCCCAGTCACTAAGAAAAATTAAATTATGTTTTCTATCTATTGAGTATATTCAGAAATTGTTGAATTAAAAGATCTTCTGCCTTAATATTTAGCTAACAGATAATTTAGTTAAACATAGTTTCTCAATGTTTGGGCTTTCTGTATAATGCAAACTATTTAGATTAGCTGATAAAATATCCAATTAAAATACAAAATGAAATTTTTGACTGTAACATGCAAAGTCTATATCTAACCAGTTACTTATTGTCATTAAAATATATTTTAAAGTGGTTGTTAAATATATTATTGTCACCAATTTTAATTCTTATAAAATAAGGCAGCAAATGCATTCATTCACTATACTGAAAACAACCTTGAAATATTGGCCAAGAGGGTATATAATCTTTCATATATGAGTGAATTAGTTATTTCATAATTCTGATGTTAGGAACCCAAGCATCAGAGTTCTGCAATAATCATTTGGATTGTAAAGGCAGGTATTGTTTCCGTTTTTCATCTTTTACAAAATGTAGTGCTCCGTTTACATGTTTCATAGCATGTACTTTGTTAAAACTTACTTTGCAGGTATCGTTGGAAATGTTATGGTTGTGTGAGGATAGCCTCTTATGGCTGTGTCAGGTACCATGTGAGAATGTATAAGGTGAGTGAGTTCTTGATGAGTTGTGTTTGAAATACATTTGAAGTAAAGCTAGTTTTAGTCAGGAAAATGAAATGGATACATTTGGTGTTTGGACATTGCTTTGAAATAGATCTGTTCATATTAACTCTTTGCTTTGGGATAGGTCTTTCTCATATTAACTCTAAAGGAGAACTTTCCAACAGCATTTGAATTAAGGGGAGGCAGAAGAAAGTTGTGATTCAGTAATACTTACCCCACATGAGATTATCTGGAAAAACTCAGACTTTTTTTTCTACACGAAAATTGACTTTGATTGATCAATGTTGCTTTAAATAGACAAATTCTCCAATGTGAATGGTTCCCATGAGAATGAAATAGAGGAGTTGGGCTCATGATGAAAATTAAGCAGAATTAGCACTTGGCAAATAGTCTTATTTGTTTTGAAAATAAGTAACCGCTAGATTCATTGTTCCCTTGGCCTTTTCCTTTCCATCCCTGATAAACTGATGTGTCCATCTGCCAACCTGAAGAAGTAAAGTACTGTGCATCTATAATACGTGTGTGACTATTTGACAACTCTAAGTAAAGGAGATCTATTTTTTCAGGACCTTTTGGAAAAGGTGCCCAAAATTCCCACTGAACTGTTTTTTCCTTGTCATCTCCCCTCCCCCAAGTAAATGAGTTAGTAGTGGAGCTTTTTCTTATGATATACCTTTGGAACACTAAGGTGAGAAAAAAAAATTAACTGTGTTATTTCCCCCTTTCATTTCATACTTCCTTTTGTGGTACATCTATGGTGTGCTACCCAAATTTCTTGCCTGCTCTTCCCCTTTTCCCCAGCATTTGCTACATTTAGCATCATGGCACTCATTCACTTAGCTGTTATTTTTAAAATTGTGTTAAGATTTATTGTATACCTGTTTAAATTATTTTCTACTTATTTTATTGACATCTCACAGCTGAGTGCCTACCAAGGAATTACTTTCAGCAAAGGCGAGCCTTCTTGCCCAAGATTATGTCTCCTTTTCGGGAACATCCTATCCAAAGACAGGCCAATGTGGGGCATAAGGGCTTGGCCCTCTTGCTTTTATTTTGGACATTCCAACAACAGAGAACCCCAACTACAGAGATACCCCATGGTATCAGCTGAGGTCTCTGTCACAACTACATCACAGTTCAAGTTCTCATTTTGTCCAGTACTCTATCTTTTCCATTACTGCTCTTGGATTTTATTTTGCAAGTATAATAAACTACTTGAAAACCTTAATCTCAGAGTCTATTTCCTAGGAAATCTGACCTAGGACAGTTGGTGTCAGCAAATTCTAAATGATAGTTATACTCTTAAATGAGATCTTGCAGATGGTTATGTGCAAGGCAACTGGCAATAAGGACACCATTATGGTGGTATGTAGAATATAAATAGCCTAGGGCATGATGTAGCCGTCCAGTTATTCAAACTTCCATTGGTAGTATACCAAGATCAGATGCTAGTAGAAGAAAATAAACTAGAAGATTCAATATCTCAGGTATTTAAGAGCTTTTGGGGAAATAGTAATCATAAGACCTGTTGAACTGAATGTCTCTTGCTGAGTGCCCTTGATACAGTGGAGAAAGACAACAAAAGGCTGAAGGTGACTGATCACTGACTTATCTGTGAAAGTCAGAGGACTTCAGTAGTAAGATCTAAAGAAACTAATTTCTCAAATTCAGAGAGAAGAGGGTGCTGAATATCAGGACCTGAACTGGGCTTCCTGACAGCAGAGAATTTGAGTTCTCAAGCCCAGTAATTCTGCCATGCAAGGTAAGAATCTTGGTTGAGAAGGAATGGAATGTTGAATTTGGGCTGGGGACATTTGAGTCAAAGTACCCACAAAACTTAAAACTTCCAATTTCTGGCTGGGTGCAGTGGCTCATGCAAAGTGCTGTAATCCCAGCACTTTGTGCGGCTGAGGCTGGTGGATCACCTGAGGTCAGGAGTTCAAGACCAGCCTGGCCAACATGGTGAAACCTCATCTCTACTTAAAATACAAAAATTAGCCAGGCATGGTGGTGGGTGCCTCTAATCTCAGCTACTCGGGAGGCTGAGGCAGGAGAATCGTTTGAACCTGGGAGGCAGAGGTTGCAGTGAGCTGAGATCACGTCACTGCACTCCAGCCTGGGTGACAGAGTGAGACTCTGTCTCAAAACAACAACAACAAAAAAACCTTTTGATTTCCATGAACCTTCTTGGCCTATAGAAGTAGCTCATTCCAGCTGGTCATGGTAGCTCATGCCTGTAATCCCAGCAGCACTTTGGGAGGCTGAGGCGAGTGGATTACCTGAGGTCAGGAGTTTGAGACCAGCCTAGCCAACATGGTAGAACCTTCTCTCTACTAAAAATACAAAAATTATCTGGGTGTGGTGGCACATGCCTATAATCCCAGCTACTCTGGAGGCTGAGGCAGGAGAATCACTTGAACCCATGAGGTGGAGGTTGCAGTGAGTGGAGATCATGCCATTGCACTCCAGCCTGGGTGACAAGAGTGAAACTTTGTCTCAAAAAATAAAAAAAGAAGTAGCTCATTCCGTCTCATTAAAAACTAGCACAACGCATTACTTGGCAATGATGCCAAAATTAATACACCTAATCAACTTTCTTTTGGTTAATGTTGGCAAGGTATATCTTTTTTCATCCCTTTACTTTTTAACCAATTTTTGTTTATATATTTAAAGTGAATTTCTTATAAGGTGCATATAGTTGTATCTTCTTTTCTCTAATTTATAATCTCTGCCATTTAATGAATACTTCAGATCATTCACATTTGATATGATTATTGATATGGTTATGTTTAAATCTTTTCTCTTGCTATTTATCTTCTATATACCCATGTGTTCTTTGTTTCGTTTTCCTCTTTTTCTTCTTTCATTTGAATTAATTGTATTTTTTATGATTCTGTAATTCTTTGCTATTTTAGTGGTTGATTTAGGATTTGAAATACAAATTTTTAAGTTATCACAGTTAAGTCTTAAGTGCTTATATACTATTCTATTTATAATGAAAATAGTATAAAAACCTTAATAAAGTATTCTCCTACCTTTCTGTTCCTTTTTTTTTTTTTTTTGGTTGTTTCAGATGGGAGTATAGATTCAGTCTCAGACTTTATCTTGACTGAAACTAGAAGTTCTTTGTTTTATATATGAATATATACCAGTAAACACCTGTGCAGCAGTGGTACTAAACAACTAAATAGACAACCATAGTTTGAACAGCTAATGTCAAATTAGCCACTCTGGTGCTGGAAGTAGGCACATTGGTAAAGACAAAGGCTACTCATGAGCCCACAGGCTGGGCTTCAACTCACCTATGTTAATCCAGCTATGATACTAGTTACGTGTAACCTGCCAGCGATAGACAAATGCTGAGCCCTTAATATGACACCATTCCTGAAGGCTAACTAGCCGTTTGATTGTATTGGACTACTGTCATACTGGAATGAGAAGAGATTCATGTAGACTGGGATTCAAATTGATTTTGGGTATGATAGGGCTCAGGCTAGCTCCACTATCCAAGGGGTTAGAAGTGTTTGGTCCATGAAGAATTTCACATAATGCATCAGCAGACAAAGGAACCCACTTTATAGCAAACAAAGTGTAACTGTGAGCACATGGCCATGATAACCACTGTTCTATCTTACACCACACCACCCAGAAAATACCGGCCTGCCAGAGTGACAGAGTGATAAATGAGCAGCTTAGTAAGGGGATAGAACATCTTATGCATTCTTAATCCATAACTATTATAATGTGATGTATCCCTAATAAATGTTCTAGACTACATAATTCTGGGAACCAAAGAAGTGGTAGAAGGAGTTGACCAGTTTTCTATCATTTTCAATGATTCTCTTATAGAATTTGTCTTTCTTATCCCCACAACTTTTGGTTGTATGGGTCTAGAGATTATGACTCCCAGAGGGAGAGTGCTTTCACCAGGAGACACAGCAAGGATCCTATTAAATTTTATGGCTAAGGGTTTAAACACTTTAGAATCCTTGTGCCAAGAAGTCAGAAGGCAAGTAAAGGAGGAACCTAGCAGTGACCACTGACCCTCATGATCAGAAAAGGATAGGACTGTTGTCCTCCAATGAACACTAGAGGATCCACTAGATGTTTCTTGGTACACCTCCACCCAATTGTGATCATAAATGGACAAGTGCAGCAACTATAGTCTGAAAAAGCTGTAGTAGGCAGGGGCTTACATCCTGGGGCCTAGACTGGCAGAGGTGCTAACTGAATGTGGTGGAAATCTAGAAGTGGTAACAGAGGAAAGAGATGATGAATATCAGTTGAGGCGCTGAGAAGAGCTGCCGTGGTGGAGGGGCTGTCATTTATCCCGCTAACCTTTCACTTTTATGTGTCCTTAGGAAAATAAAATGACCGAATCCTGGAGGAAGTATTCGCAGATGAGGTAGACTTAATTGCTACTGATGGGTAGGGGTGGAACAAAGGGTAGACCCATGAATGTGGTGGTTGTGTGTTGCCCAGGTAACTACATCAGTATCAAGGCACTCGTTCTCCCAGCTTCTGGAGCTATTAACTGCTGAGAAGGCACAGCTGAGTCCCTCCAAAAAAATGCTGTCAGCGGGAGGTCTTTGTCTCACCCAAGTTTACATTTGTTCTTCAGGAGTAACGCGCATCCAATTACAAAGAAGGAGTTGAAGGGCCTGGTCTCCTTGGCTCAATTCAGGACAACTTGGGAGCAGACTATTACAAGAGTAGATTAGTTTCAGAGATCTCCAAGGGGTTGGCTACAGCCAACTTTTTCAGAGTTCAGCATTTTCCACTGCTCACTTATTCTTTCACTTTCTTACAATGTTGATACTGAAAGCACGTCCTAATGAACTTCATGCCTGTAAGTTTCCATTTCAGAGTCTGCTCTCCAGGAAACTTAATCAATAGTGCCTTTCCTTACCTTTACATAATTTTATACCACAAAAAAATTCTCAGCCTTCAGTTAATATAAAATTGTATTTGGAGTATTAATATCAGATCTATAAGAAACTGTCATGAATGACTTCTTTTTGTGATCCAGAATTTATTAAGCTTTCTCTCGTAAGAGTATACTGATTTTCCTCTGGGGATCCACTTTTTGTTCTCTTATTTTGTGTGCTTTGCATGACATTGACTTATTCCCATATCAAAAAGTTGACTTGAGATTTAGACTTAACCATTCAAAGTATTACTTTTCTCCTGAACTTTGGAAAAGTTCAGGAATAAGTATGTCACTCAATAGGAGCCAATAAGGCACAACAAAACTTACGTAAGCAGTGAAGGAAAGAGATATGTGAACTTTGCCTACTGGATTTAAACCTGCAAGCCTGTGGTCTGGAACTGCTGGTAACCATTTTGCACTCTGGGAGAGTGGAATCTGTAGGTGAAGGGAGTCTAGGTTTTCATGTCATTATTGAACTCTTGGATCAAGACATACCTGAAGGGAACATATTCTTGGAGTTTTAATTGTATGATTTCAGTAACTTCCTTTTTAAAAATAAGCTATTTGTACTGGATTTCCTGAAAGTCTCACTGCTGAAGCAGTATCTTACTGAACTAAGTCATAGATACGAAGAAATAAATTACTAAAAGGGCTTTGGATGGAGAAAACAACACAAAGAAAACTCTGATCTGAAAAGTATAAGGTGCCATTTTGAGCACTTCTAGGAGTTCTAAGGAAAGTTTAGGCTGATATTTTCCCCTTATCTTACAATATGTTCTATTCTTATTACTGTGATAATTACTGTAATCATATCAGCATGGTCTAAAAAGGTCATGCAGTTAATAGTAGAGAAAACAGGAACACTTTGTTATATTTTGCCTAATTGTTAAATATGGTATTTGCAAATCTAGAATCTTCTTCAGGATAGAGAACAATGCCCAATTTATGACAGAATTGCACTGGCTAGGAACAGTCTATTTTAATATCTCTGAACCTCCTTTTCCTAATCTGTACAATGGGGAGAATTCTTTCTGCCCTACGTGAAAGTTGTAAGGATAAAATGAAATGATATACACATAGGTACTCTGTATATTATACATGACTAAATAATTGTCTATGGCTATTATTGGTAGGAATTCAGCAATAAATAAGTAAATGATGCAATCCTAAATCTTCTGATTTATTTATAGTATGCTAAAATATAACACGGTATTGACATAGATACCTAATTTTTAACTTCTTAAGGAAAACAGTAAGTTGAAATATATAGGAGAGTCATTAAGGAGTTCATTGACTGTTTACTTATGTTTTCAATTGGGCTTATTTGCAGTTAGATGGATGAGAATCTCAGTTCTTAAAGATTAATCCTTAGTGTCTAGGAGCAAACATTATCCAGACTTCCTTTCTGGGACTCCTTCTTTTGTTTTTATAAACTTTTGAGTATGCCCCTAAGAATGAGTTTATATCAGGATAGTGAAATGATCTGCCTATACATAAATTGCTTCCACTAAACAGAACTCCTTGAGGCTAGAGGCTATATGTGTTTTAATATTCTTCCAATGCCAGGCAACTCACACTGATTAACACATTGCTAGTATTAAGTCTGTTTGTTCATGATTTAAATTTGTTGAATTTAAATTGAGGACATTCATTTTGTAGGTTTTATAACTCTTTTAACATTTCTATTATTTTTTGCTTTAGCTCTATTTTTTTTTACCTGATTAATTTATAGTAGAGGATTAATCAAGTAGAAGAAGTCTTGATTATTAGATCAAACTTCCAGGGCTGTACCTGGACCAAATGAAAAAGACAGATATTAAATCCATTAGTAATTATTTAAAATACTTCTTCTTTTTCTTTTTTTTTGAGACAAAATCTCTCTTTATTGCCCAGGCTGGAGTGCAGTGGTGTGATCATGGCTCACTCCAGCTTCGGCGTCCCAGGCTATAGCGATCCTCCTGCCTCAGCCTCCCCAGTAGCTGGGACTTCAGGCATGTGCCAACCTGCCTGGATAAAATTTTATTTTTTTGTAGAGATGGAGTCTCTCTATGTTATCCAGGTGGGTCTTGAACTCCTGGGCTCAAGTCATCTTCCTGCCTCAGCCTCCTAAAATGTTGAGATTATAGGCAGCAGCCACTGTGTTTGGTGATTTAAAATACTTGCAATCACAACAGTAATGTGTGCCTGATGGGAAATTTAAATATGTGAAATAGTAGAGTGTAAAAATTATTAATTCTCCTTTTAAGATCTTCTCTTAGTCCCTTCCCTTCTCCAAAGAGAATCGCTATTTACACACACCCATACACACACACACACACACACACACACACACACATATTCTCATTTGGATTCCCAATGCTATGTATATGTATATGTGTGTGCATGTGTGTGTGTGTATGTGTATACATATATATACACATACATGCACACATACATATATATACACACACACACACATTTATTCTCATTTGGTATAGCCCAGGAAGTTTGATCTAATAATTTTCTACTTGATTAATCTTCTACCACAAATTAATCAAGTAGAAAAAATAGAGCTAAAGCAAAAAATAATAGAAATGCTAGGAGAGTTATAAGAACTTGCTCTCTTTCTCTTTATATACATACATACATATGTATGTATATATGATTCCAATGGTGTGTGTGTGTATAGATGTATATATATGCACTAGTATTAAATCTGTTCATTAAGCCATGTATAATATACATGATTTCCAATGCTATATATATACACACACACACACGTGTATATACATATATAGCATATATATGTATTACATACACGATCATATGTAATATATATGATTCTCAATGCTATATATATACACATATATATACATATGCATAACATGGGGAATCATATATGATATATAACACACACATGATTCCAAATGCTATATATATAAATGCTAGGAACAGTCTATTTTAATATCTCTGAACCTTTCTCTCTCTATATATATATAGAGAGAGAGCATATATATATATATATAGCATATAGCATATAATATACATATAGCATACAGCATATATATATATAGCATTGGGAATCATGTGTGTGTTATATATCATATGTAATTCCCAATGTTATGTATATGTATATGTAGCATTGGGAATCATGTGTGTGTTATATGTCATACACACACACACACACACACACACACACACACACACGTACAAATGCACCCTATCCACATGACTGATTTTGACATAAATAATATCATACTCTGAAGATTGTTTTGGAACTTGCTTTATTTTTTCTTTTCTTTTTCAATTAGTGATATATCTGAGATGACTATCTAAATCAGCATATAAAAATTGTTTCATGATTTAAATGGTTGCATTGCATCTACAGCATAGTATAATTGTGATTAATATACATATTTTCCTACTGGTAAAATTTTTGTTTCATTTTAATTACAAAAAGAAACAATAATATTTTAGAATATTTATCTTTGACCATGTCAGAATTCTGTAGTGTAGGTTCCTAGAAGTGAAATTACTGAGTAAAAATACATGCGCATAGAATAGATGCCAAATTACCCTCTAAAAAGGCTGCACCTATTTCTACTTCCACCAGTGTGACAGTTTTCATCTCCATACCATTGTCAAATAATGGATATTTATTATTTATTTTAACTTTTTACCAACTGATGTGTAAAAAAATCATATCTTATTATTTTATTTGCATTTCCCTAGTTACCAGTAAAATTTTCTTGAACATCCAATTCTCTTTTCTTTGGAAACTCATATTTGCCAGTCCTTCTACTTAGATTTGAATCATTATTTCAGAAATTCATGCATTATTAAATCGCATTTTTTTCTAGCAAAGGATGATAAGAGCAGTGACTCTTAATCATTTTAAATCTTTGAATTACTTGACTCTGTGACTTACTGAAAAGCCAAAAGATATTCCCAATTACTTTCTCTATTTCTAAGCCAATTCCTGTCTTCTAGATATCCTACTCACTGGGGCTCTGATTGGTAGGTATGCTGCATTTAAAGCAAGGTACTTCTTTCTTCTCAAAAACTTTGAGAATTAGATATAATAGTGAGAAGAAATCATATCTACTGTTGTTCAGTGAGTTTCTTTTAAATTTAAACACTTAACCAGGTTTATTGCATTTAATCCTTTCGTCAGCCTTATGAAGATATTATTACTTATACTCATTTTACACATAACTGAAGCTCAGAAAATTAGATCATTGTCCAAAATTTCATAGTTAGTATGTGTCCAACTCCAGAGCTGTGGCAATTCTATAGTTTCTTTATAGCCTCATCCTAGTCTGTCTCTAATTCACACTCCATAGATATTTCTTTTTTATTTTTTTACATATAAAACTTTAATAGGAAATAAAACAGAGATTACAAAATGCTACCATTTGCTTTTTATGCAAATACTTCATTTACTCACTTGCTAAATAAAGCACACAACTCGAAATGCTAAACAATTCTGTTAGTCTAAATCTTTTAAACAATAAAATGTTGGTGAAAACCCAAAATCGCCTAGTAAGGTATGTATGACCTTGTTTAATAAACATCTGGATAATCCTTGGGACAGAGAGTAGAGCATTTATAAGCCTTGTCAAGAAAATATGAGTAAATACTAGGTCCTTCAACCCCGTAGCTACAAGCTTTCATTTACTGTGTTCTGTGAAAAAATTAAGCCATGATCAGGCTACTCTTTTCTCAGTTTTCCCAAGGATGATATGCTACTAATATTCTATATACACAAGAGATAAGTTAATTCATTAAATATGATAGATGTCTTGGGCCATCAGGGCTTAATGCTCTCCTGGAATCCTTGTTGAGAAGTGCTGATACACTGTCATCTTTCATGAGTCTCTGTCACTTGAGTGCTGTTAATTGTTTAAACCTTAAAAACAGACACACATGAAAACTGACTCTTAGTGCCCAGTAGGTAACATTTTTGTGACTTTTTGATACCTGAATGTCACTCAAGTAACAAGTCCACTTAGTAATAAACTTGTTCTACATATTACCTGACTATTGATAATTTCAATGGGAAATGTGTTAAAAAGGCTTATTTTTACTTTCAGCTTCCCACTACTCAAAATATAGGATTTCAAAGAAATGTCACAGGGCCACAACCATGGTATGCTCTTCCAGAATTTTATTTTTTTCAATACGTGGCCTTCATTTTATTTATAATCTACAGGCTTTTTTTTTTTTCCAGAATTTTTGTCAAAGATTTTGTAGTTAACAGTCCCAGGGTAAAAGCTCAGAGAAATTAAGGAAATTGCCCAGTGTTCATAGCTGATTAGTGACAACGTCTAGATTTCTGCTTAAGTCTATTGACTTCAAAACTCTTTGCACTAAAGTATTGTTTTTCCTAGGTAGCTAAAAAGATTGAAATAAATGCAAATGCCTTGATTTGTTATCTTATAACTACCTTCATAATTTGAAAAACAGCCACTCAAAAATGACAATAACAGTAACACTGATATCTAAAAACATCTGGGGAAAACACCAGGAGGTAACATGCTGTAGTGAAAAACAAGTAAGTAATTTTTGATGTCATGAAAATGCAGACTAGATATAATTTAGATGAACACTCAGTGAACACAGAGGCTTGCACTTCTTTACCTGTGGTAAGAGGAGACACACTTACTGAGAGATAAAAGGTTTCTATGAGAGATGCCTCCACTTGAAGTAGGTTAGATAAGGTGATCATAGCTGCTCTTAAAAGGGAGCAAACCTGCCAAATAGATGGAGATAACAATCTGCCCCACAGTGCATGAACTACATTCTGGGCTCATTAGAACACTTTGCAGCAAGGAGGTAAAAGAACAGAAGGGGAAACCCCCAAATTCATGCAAGTGCGGAAACCATGTAATTAGTGTCTTTGGGCTGATCTATGCTCATTATAATAGTAAAAGACACCCTTGGGTGGAGAATTAAGAGGCTTATGAGACATGCGATATATGTACTAGCATGTAAAGCAGGATCTTTGTAATCCCCTAAACTTGTTAAATAAGATCAATCTGTTACTAATACCATAAAACTTTCCCCAATTCCCTGTAAATCAGGCTCTTAAGAATTCTGGAGAGACAAAGGTAAAACTAGAGATTGTACTCACTCCTATAACCTTGAAAGACGTTTTGAATTTAATGATAACATGAGATCAAGCTGGAAACTTGATAACTCAAAAAAGAAACGTTTTATGAAGAGTTTATAGATGGCCAGGTGCAGTGGCTCACACCTGTAATCTCAGCACTTTAGGAGGCTGAGGTGGGCAGATCACTTGAGGTCCAAGGTTCAAGACAAGCCTGTCCAACATGGTGAAACCCTGTCTCTTCTAAAAATACAAAAATTAGCTGGGCTGTGGTGGCGCATGCCTATAATAATTGGTACTTGGGAGGCAGAGGCAGGAGAACTGCTTGAACCCAGGAGTTGAAGGTTGCAGTGAGCTGGGATCCCGCCACTGCACTCTACTCCAGCCTGGGCGCAGAGACAGACCCTGTCTCAAAGAACAAAAAACAAAAAAAGAGTTTATAAAAGAGCTCCTGCTTATTATGACAATATTTTTCAGTCTCCCAATTTTTCTCATTCTTACTCCAGTTTCCCTAACAACCCATATCCCATAAACAACTGAAGTTACTAAGGAGTAGACAGTTTTCACCAGCTTTTTGATGTTTGCTTTTCAGAGAACCTTTGCTCTATTGACATTCTGTGGTCTGCAACCCTGCCAATTAAGTTGTGGTTTCCAAGCATTCTAGACTCCCTAGTGTCTACTATAGCAATTTAAATTTTGTGGTTGTTACAGCAGTATCAATAAAGTAAAAAAATATATAATTTTCTTTTATATGTATATGTATATTTTATTGCATTTTAGATTTTGGGGTACATGTGAAGAACATGCAGGATTGTTGTGTAGGTACATATATGGCAATATGGTTTGCTGTCTTCCTCCCCATCATCTATATCTGGCATTTCTCCCCATTTTATCCCTCCCCAACTTCTCACCCCCTACTATCCCTCCCCTAGTTCTCCCCAGCAGACCTCAATGTGTGGTGCTCCTCTCCCTGTGTCCATGTGTTTTCATTGTTCAAAACCCGCCTATGTAGGGTATAAAAAAACATACTTTCTGCAGTATTAGCCAGTCTTCAGAAAGAAGAAAAAAACCTTATTTATCTTAAAAAAGAAAAAAGAAAGGTAAGGGGTTGTTGTGATTGTGGAAAAAGGAATTTTTGTAGCACTTTATGTGGGAAAACAACGATTTCAAAAACTTCACAGTTTATCAGTCTTGGTTATGACTGAAAGAAAAATACACAGTGTGAATATTTAATTTTTCTTCCATTAGAACTGTTCTTTTTGGTTATTTTTGGTTATTAGGTGTCTCTCATGTAAATATATAGGATGAGGAGACATCCACATGTATGATTTAACCCAGTATAATCTAACTTACACATTATTTATATGAAATAATATAAAATTTAGTATCTGTGTATCATCTTGATCTTATTATACCATATATTGGGAATTATGTTTTTAGTTTCTCTTTAAAGCCTCTTGCCTCACTTGTCTCTTATTCAGTTCAGTTCCCAAATCTTCAATTCATGAATTGAAATTGGTAGAGGACTCACTGAACTGTCCCATACCATAAGGAATATCAAGGAATCATAGAAGTTGTTTTAGCTTACTAGATGTAATTTCATTGTATAATATTTGCAAGTGATAAGAATTATATTTATACTCACTGTATGTGTGGGTATCTATTATCTATCATCCATTTATTTTAGTGGCTTTATTGAGATTCTCTAATGTGTCATTGTTATCATAATTTCCTTTAATTTTTATAAACATGGTTCTTTTAGTATTTTGAACATATCTATGATTATTGTCTGGTAGTTTTTGTCTGCTAAGTTAAGCATTTGGAAACTTTCAGAAACAGTTTTAGTGGATTTTTTTTCCATTACTAGCAATCAAAATTTCATATTTCTTGTCAGATGTCATTTTTTTTCTTGTTGAAAACTGGACATTTTTGTCATATTGTGGCAACTCTGGGTTCTGATTTTTCCCTAGCTGGGGATTTTTGCTGCTGCTATTTTGTTTATTTGTTTAGTAAGTTGCCTGCACTAATTCTGTGAAGGCTGCCTCCCTCTTAGTGGGCACTGCTGTCTTTTCTGAGTGAATTCTTTTAATTTTCTTCTTTTTTTTTTCTTTTGGATAATCTAGCTTTCTAGGGGTCAGCTTTGATTGAGCGTAACTTGTATTATTGAGTATTGGGCCAATGATTGGTCAGAGGTCGTGTTCAACCATCTCAAGCCAGTAATGGTTCCACTTTTTACTAATAGATATATTTGTGGCTTGGGGAATACATTCAGAATTCAGTCAATTTGTAAGTCTTCCCTGGTTTTCACTTTCTGCTTAGCCTGCTTGTTTCACCTCTGCATTAGTGCATGGCCTCATGCACAGCCTTCAAGACTACCAGGGATATGTAGTGCTTATCAAGGCCCACTCATTCCCTGCATCCTCCTGTTAAATTTCTGGCTAGTCTGACAGTTTGTTACTAGAACCTTACAGGATCATCACGTCAGGATAGTTGTGACCTTTGGTTTTTCCCTATTCTTTTAACATGACTATGGCTACTGTTTCTGACAGCACCCAGGAACATGGGTTTTTTTTCCTGACTTCTGCTCCAAATTAAGACATCCCCTCCATGGGCAGTAATGCTGCTGGTTTCACAGCTTGACCCAGCCTTATAGAGCTACTAAACTGATGGGTGCTGGGAAGGACAGGTAGGAAGCAGCTTCAGACTAGAACTTCACAGATTCCCATTGTTATTATCCAGGGTTTATTTTTTTATTATTATTATTTTAATGTAAATGTCTTATTTTGTTTTATCCCTTTGCACCATTTCTAAAGAAATTGTACCTTTGGTCTATTCCAGAATCCTGAAATCTTAGTGTTAAACTTCCTCTTTCCACCATCCCCAAAGTCCTGTTCAATCCACACAATCCAGCAGCTGTTCTGTTTAAGATTTCTTGAAAGTTTCTGTCATTGAACATAATCAATTTCTTGGTTTTCTAGGCATTTGGCATATGTTGCTTGCTAGTAGTTGGCTTTTATTTGTGTAGAATTTGCTCATAGTTGCCCTAAACGGCTGTATGATATGATGACATTTTCTTTAACATTTCCCTTATCAAATGCTAATTTAGTAATGTTATGTTGGTTAGTACGGTGAAAATTTTCATTTAATTCTAGTATTTAGTTCTCCCTCTGAAGTATGTCTATCTGACTCTACCCTGGAGATAGACATGTGCAGTCTTTGTGAGATGTGGAGGTTATAAAGTGAAAATTCTCAGAGGCTTTCCTTTTTCTCTTCCTGTCCTATTCATCTCTTTGGTTGATCGTTTTTCTCAATCTTTTCAACCAGTTTCTAGATCCTAATCTGTATATCTGTGTTCAGGGCTTCCTCTTACATATTTGTTTTCTGATCCATATTCTTTGTCTCTTTATAGTTGAAAGAACTAATATGGTTTAAAAATTACTTTTGAACCTTTAACAATTTCTTACTTATGTGAGATGGTAAAATGAAAGTTCTCTGTACTTACGCCTAGAAAATATGAATTCTATCCTGATTTTTCTCATCTGCAAAGTAAAGAGACTAGCGTAGTTCAATTTTAGGGTTACCTCTAGCTCTATTGTTCTGTGATCCTGTGAACTTGAATTCCTATATTAACTGTGAAATATAACTATTTAATACATTTTGTCTTATACATTAAAACCTATGTAATCTTTGTGTATAATAAAAGGGATAGATGCCTATTAATTAAGTGCTCACTTACTGAAATTGTCCAGAGAGGTGAGTGAAATTTAAGAATTGAAATAAATCTTTTTCTTTTTCCATGCCATGTTCTGAAACACAAACTGTCTTTTGGAGGTGATTAGGGCCCAGCGACTTCCTCTTTCTCAGCTGGAGGAGCACTGAGAATTCAGTCATGGGCAGCCAAAGTTTTAGTGTGAGAGTCAGAAATGGGACTTCAAATGCTAAGTAGCCTTCACTTCACACTCACCCACAAGGCTTTGGTCTTTCCTGAGCTTAGTGCTGATTTTAGAAACATATTTAGCCCATTTTG
This sequence comes from Plecturocebus donacophilus, assembly GCA_004027715.1. NCBI lineage: Eukaryota > Metazoa > Chordata > Mammalia > Primates > Pitheciidae > Plecturocebus > Plecturocebus donacophilus. Next base: position 16,582 of record PVKP010017492.1, read on the forward strand.
AGTTGTGTTAATTATTCAGAGTATATTAAATATCAGTGTGAATATTGAGACTGAAAACATTCCCAACATATTTATTGCAACTACACCCCCTGAGCACATGCTTTGTTTATAAATGAACCACTGTAATACTTCAACAAACACCATATAACAATGTGTTAAGGCCTAGTGCAGTGGCTCATGCCCGTAATCCCAGCACTTTAGGAGACTGTGGTAGGAGGATTACTTGAAGCCAGAAGTTTGAGACCAGCTTAGGCAATATAGAAAGAGCCTTTCTCTACAAGAAAATAAATAAATGAATTAACCTGGTATGGTGGTGTGCATCTATGGTCCTTGCTACTTGGATGGCTGGGATGGGGAAGAGGATATGATCTCAGGAGTTTGAGGCTGCAGTGAGCTATGATCTTGCTATTACACTGTAGCCTGGGTGACAGAGAAAGACCCTATCTCAAAAAAAAAATGATACTTATATCAAATATAAGTTAATGCTAATTTTTTGTTTGTTTGTTTTTGAGACAGAATCTTGCTCTGTCGCCCAGGCTGGAGTGCAGGGGCACGATCTTGGCTTACTGCAACCTCCACCTCTTGGGTTCAAGTGATTCTCATGCCTCAGCCTCTTGAGTAGCTGGGATTACAACCACGAGCCACCACGCCTGGCTAATTTTTTTTATTTTTAGTAGAGACGGGATTTCACCAAGTTAGTCAGGCTGGTCTTGAACCCCTGACCTCAAATGATCTACCTGCCTTGGCCTCCCACAGTGCTGGGATTATAGGCATGAGCCACTGTGCCCAGCCAGTGCATGCTAATTCTTATTTGAAACATTTTAAAGAAATTATGGTCATTTACTTACTTGCTATTAAAGAGGGTAAATTTATATTTTTAAGTATCTTTCCAATTTTCTGCTTTTTTTTTGGTTGAGATTTAGCCTTAATCTTGGCTCTTTTGTTCCACCCAAATAATAAGAACTGCCTTTTACTGACCATCTGTGTGGTAAGCCCCATGCTAGGTGCTTTACACAGAGGACATCTGATTCTGCTTTGTGGACGAGAAAACAGGCTAAAAAAAGTGACTCAGGCACTCATAGTTTGTAGGTGGTAGAAACAGTTTTCAAAGACAGAATTCTGCCTCCAAAGCTTGCATCCTTTCCATTACCCCACATATGTCCTCCCTACCTACCTCCCCTGTTGGCTGTGATAAGGGATATATGTGGATATTGGCTACTTTTTAATTTATTTTTTTATCTGTTCTGCATCTGTTCATTTTAGGAACTGTGTTTTCCCCCACCTACATCATGCAGTTGTTTTTTTTTTCCTTTTGAGGCAGGGTTTAGTTCTGTTACCTAGGCTGGGGTGCAGTGTGGTGTTATTGTGGCTCACTGCAACCTCTGCCTCCTGGGTTCAAGTGATTCTTGTGTCTCAGCCTCCCAAGTAGCTGGGATTATAGGCACGTACCACTGTACCCAACTAATTTCTGTATATATATTTTTAGTAGAGATGGAGTTTCATTATTTTAGCCAAGCTGGTCTCGAATTCCTGGCCTACAGTGATCCTCTTTTCTCAGCCTCCTAAAGTGCTGAGATTACAGGTATGAGCCACAGGGTCTGGCCCCCATATCCTGCAATTCTGAAAGGGTTCTTAAATATGTGGTCCTGGCTGGGAATGGTGGTTCATGCCTATAATCCCAGCACTTTGGGAGGGTGAGGTGGACAGATCATTTGAAGTCAGGAGTTTGAGACCAACTTGACTAACTTGGTGAAATCTCATCTCTACTAAAATGCAAAAATTAGCTGAGTGTGATGGTGCGTACCTGTAATCTCAGTTACTCGGGAGACTGAGGCAGGAGAATCACTTAACTGAGGTTGCGCCACTGCACTCCAGCATGGGTGACAGACCAAGATTCCCTTAAAAAAAATTAAAATCATAAATAAATAAACAAATATTTTTTTTTAAAAAAAGTATGTGGTCCTGAATTTCCTACCAAAGCATGGGCATGTGAAGCAAATAGGGATGGCATAGTCAAAGAACTGACATAGACACTCAGGGGAGCTGTTTTTTATTGAATTTGTAGGCTCTGAGGACCACATACACATTATCTCTGTCTTTATGTGGTGTAGGTTTAATTAGAAAAGTAGAGATTAGGCAAGGAGTGAGATACATGATGACATTGAACCTGTCAACTATCTGTGCCGAGGCCACCTCAGCCCCCGTCACTTCCAGAATAAGTGAAACAATATATTCCTGCTGTTGTTTAAACCAGCTTCCTTGAGTTTCTGACATTTGCAGGTAAAGAATTCTAGCTGAAAATTTTTAGTACATTCTGACCCTTAAAGGACTTGAATAGTATGCAAGCCTTGCTCCTGATAGCCTTGGTTGATTTTTTTTTTAAATTGTACTTTAGGTTCTGGGGTACAAGTGCAGATCATGCAGGATTGTTGCATAGCTACACACATGGCAATGTGGCTTTTAAATCAACCAAGGTAAACCACATTGTCTTGGTTGATTTAATGCTATTTGGTGGTGGCATGGCTGTTACAGGTGACTGGCCCAAGCTCCTCACGCTGGAGCTTCAGCGAGGGAGCCGTTTGCTTTCCCCCTCGAGTATGTGAAATGAATCCTGACTAGGTTGAGATGCCGAGTCATCTCACACAGTTGGGAAGGGAAATCTGGGGGAATAAGATGCAAATGACTTCAAAATGATAAGCCTTCTTAAGGTTAAATTTAATTTGATGTGCCAAAGTTTCTGTTCTTGGTGCTGAATATTCATGTTTAGTGAGGAGTCCCAGAGGCTTCAAAACTGTGTCACTTTCTAGAATTTCAGAGTGAAGAGAAATGTGCTTTCTGCTGATAATGTGCCTGAGGAGGAGTTATAGGTAAGCTGGTGAATCTTTTTCAACCAATATAGTTCTGATAAGCCATTTTTTAAAAAAGCCGACAATTCAGAAAATATTGAGAGTGCCTCGAAGGCTTTTATTCAATTCCTGGTAAACTTGTTTTTAAAGGAGGATACATGAAGAGCAAAAAGGCATAAATAACCCACCTTTTAATAAACCCTGATTAAACTCAGTATGAGGTGCATGCATTATGTTAAAGTTATTAACTTCTAGACTCAGTTTAAAGTGCAATAAATCACATCTGGATGAACAACTTGGCCACCCTCTTTGCTCCATGGTAACAGGGTTAATGCCCATCAATGATAGACTGGATAAAGAAAAGTGGCACATATATACCATAGAATACTATGCAGCCATAAAAAAGGGTGAGTTCATGTCCTTTGCTGGGACATGGATGAAGCTGAAAACCATCATTCTCAGCAAACTAACACAGGAACAGAAAACCAAACACCACATGTTTTCGTACATAAGTGGGTGTTGAACAATGAGAACATATGAACATAGGGAGATAATCTCATACACCAGGGCCTGTCGGGGTGGAGGGCTAGGGGAGGGATAACATTAAGAGAAATGCCTAATGTAGATGATGGGTTGATGGGTGCAACAAACCACCGTGGCATGTGTATACCTATGTAACAAACCTGCATGTTCTGCACATGTATCTCAAAACTTAAAGTATAATCAAATAAAAAAAAGTAAATGGAAGCCAGATGAAGTCTTGATTCATTCAGCTTGATAGGATTTATCACCACTCCCTGTTAGAATGCAAAGCCTTGCTGTCTTTTTATTTGCCAGCGTTTTTAGTCCTACTACAGGGAGATTTCTTAATAAATATTATTCAGTTGGATTTGGCTTGGGAGAAGCAAAGTCAGCCTCAGGAGAAAGTGAAACATGATTAGATTAGAAAAACAAAAGAAGCCCTCCTACCTGAGACAAGGAAGAACAATAGGTAGTGGATTAATTGAGAAGGTTATTTGGAGAGGGAATCATAAAAAATGAAGCACACACACTCAACAGTGGAGTTAAGTCCTAATAAACTTACAGTAAATCAGAAATATTGCAAGTCAAAATCCATTTAATACCCTGAAAGCCTATTGGAAAGTTGAAAAATTGAACCATCCTAAGAATGGGACATTCTCTATTCTTTTGCCAATTTCATTAAAATAATTTGAGGCCTTCCTTTGAGATGAGCATCAATGATTGACCTTCTGCATATTTTCTGTGGCTAAACTACACCCATGATGTTTTGTCTCTTACATCCTGTTTCCAGATTCTAATTCTTCAAAAAAGGTCAGAATTTTAAAATTTTATGGAGTTGCTGGCTTCCATTCTCCATCTAGACTTTTGTGGTTGTGATGACTCCACCTCATTCACACCAAATTCAATAGCAATTTTTGATAGTGGTCACATTTAGAATACGTTTTTGAAACATCCAATTTAGTTTTCATAGCAAAACACCTTTTTATTCTTTTTGAATTCACATTTCGGTGGTTTTAAGTAATAGTTAATAAAATATTTTGATTACTTCAACAAGTGTAGCTAGTAGAAAGGCAATAGGGACAAAAAAACACCACAAATGACTCTTACAGCCCACCTGGTGGGCCCATAATTGGGTAGGATGCTAGGAGGATGCCATGATACTGTGATGTAATAAGAAAAATGTATTTGGTCTCTGCTTCTTGTTTCTGACATGCAACCTCTAAAACCCTTGAAGTCTCCAAAGTGATGTCTTTGAACACTAATAAGATGATTGGTGGCTGGCGGCCCCTACATAGCTTCATAGTGGGGGCTAGTCACCAGAAAGAAAGGGATGATTAGGGGGCTGGAACTTTCAGCCCAGCAATCCAACCTTCGGGGAGGAGGCAGGAGCTGAAGACTGAGTCAATCACCAATGACACATGATTTAATCAATCTTATTGATTAATTTTATAAAGGTAAGGAAACCTTTATAAAAACCCAAAAGAACTAGGTTTGAAAGGCTCAGGAGCTTTCAGGTTGCTGAACACATGGAGGTTCCTGGAGTGTGAGGTGTACAGAGACAGCATGGAAGCTTCTTACTCCTCCCTCACATATTGCCCTCTGCACCTCTTCCATCTGGCTATTTATCTGTACCATTTGTTATATCCTCTAAAACAAACCAGTCAGTGTAAGTGTTACCTGAGTTCAGTGAGCCATTCTAGCAACATAATCAAACTCAAGAACTGGGTCATGGGAGCCTTGATTTATAGCTAGTTGGTTAAAAGCACAGGTTACAACCTGTGGCTTATAAGAACATCTGAAATGGGGACAGTCCTGTGGAGTTGAGCTCTTAATATGTGAGACCTGGTAGTATACTACCTCCAGGTATGTAATATTGGAATTAAAGTAAATTATAGGACAATCAGTTAGTAAGTACTATAGAACTGATTGTGGTGGGAAGAAATCCCCCAAAATACTTTCATGACCAGAGGTGAACTGTGTTATGTTGAGTGTGTGAGAGGAGGAAAAACACTTTGGTTTTCTTATGTCTTAAAGACTCCTATAATTTTATTATGACATGGATATTAGACAGTTTCCTGAGTTATCAGAGAGAATAGAGTGGGTTTGTTAATCTACTGAGTAGTTTAGTTGAAAGTTAGTTAAGACATTTTTCCAGAGGAAAGTATTGATAGAGAAGGAACTGGATTGCACTTTGTACTTATTTATAGATTTTTTAAAAATGGCTGGACTTTTCCTTAGTGCACAAGTTAATAAAAACACAACTTGTATCATGAAAATAAATTCCCTTACTGTGTCTCTGCTCTCAGAATGAATAAGCCAATTAGATGTAAACTCTGGTTTCTGAAGTAGCCACGATGGGCAGGTTGGGAAGGTAATAGATGGATCCTTGCTTCCGTTTAAACAAGTGAAAGGGAAAGGCTGTAAAAAGCCTGAGATTGCTGGGATACACACTGTTAAAAATTCTGCCTTGAGACCTGACTCAATCCCAAAGACATTCTCCATTGAACTTGTTATCTCACTATGTCATTGACTATTTCCCAATGGGGAGGAGTGTCATGATGATAGAATTGGAAAGTGCGTTGCTGCCCATGATTGTCCATTGTAACCATGTATCCAGCATTCTCTCAGTCAAAATTTCACAGCCCTTCTTTGTAATCAGGTCCCACTCCCATATCCAAGCAAGAGAAGGTGAAAAATTACAGAATTGCAATAGTAAATGTTTAGTGGCTTAAAGTAGCCTGTAGGTCCTCAATCATTAATGCCTTCTTTTTTTCTACTAAGCAATGTTGCCGTTAGAATTTATAGAAGCACGTTTTTAATGCATTATTGATGAATGGGGAATAAAATGCTCATATTTTTTAATGAAAAATACTGTTTGGGTATATTTGGGCCTACAGAATTGTTGAATATGTCATGTACTGAATATTTAATGGCTATAACCTTACTGAAGGGTAGAGTGCAAAGCAAGAGGATAAGAAACCATGTTCGCATTTTGGTAGATGTGGAGTGGTAACTAGCTTCTACCATTTATGCCGTGAACAACTGCTGGGGTTTGCTACAGGGCCATGACAAGGTGCTGTCACTATTCATACTACAAATCAAAACTCAAAACCATTTCCATTTATCTTGCTTTCTGAATGTTGCCTCGTCATCAGAACACAAATCATAAATAATGAAATCTAAGCCATGGGTTTCTCGGGAGTTGTGGAATTGCGTTCCTTGTGATGAAAAAGATAGGTTTCAGATAAACAAAGCTTGTTCTTATGTGTGATCAAGGCTGAGGATTCTGTATGTTTTATGCACTTCCCACCCATGAAAAGGATGTGAAGTGTGAAGAAGCAGATCCTGGCCATGGGTGGTGGCTCACACCTGTAATCCCAGCACTTTGGAAGGCTGAGATAGGAAGACTACTTGAGGCCACTAGTTCAAGACTAGGCTGGGTAACACAGAAAAACTCTATCTCTATTTTTTTTTTTTAATTAGCCATGCATGGTAGCATGTGCTTGTAGTCCCAGCTACTCAGGAGGCTGAGGTGGGAAGATTGCTAGAGCCAGGAGTTTGAGGTTATAGTGAGCTGTAATTATGGAACTGCCCACTACAGCCTGAGTAAGAGAGTGAGATCCTGTCTCAAAAACAAAGAGCTGGAGCGGGGGCTGAATCCTGAAGAAATGCTTCCAATATTAGTGAAAGTCTATGTTATGTATGCCATTACTTTGCATTTATAGTATTAGATGACATTATGTAGAGAGAATTGTTTGCTATTAATATGGATAAGAAAATTAGGTACTTTTTAATAGCTTGTTTCAAAGACTTCCTGACTCATTTCCCTCCTCACTTTGAGTTCTAGCTCTGACTTAGCATGAAACTTCTAATTAGGAAAAAAAAATGAGAAAAACTACATTTGGTTCCATAAGTAGAAAACTATGGTTAAAACCATTTATGCATTTATATTATTATATTTTACATGTGGAATTATAAATCAGCTAATGATATTGAGTCCAATTATATTTCTAGTTGTCTCTGCTGCTGTTTCTTATGACACAGGTATTTTAAAATGTAAAAGTGTGCCGGGTGCGAGGGCTCACGCCTATAATCCCAGCACTTTGGGAGGCTGAGGTGGGCGGATCAAGGTCAAGAGATCGAGACCATCCTGGCCAACATGGTGAAATCCTGTCACTACTAAAAAATACAAAAATTAGCTGGGCATGGTGGTGCGTGCCTGTAGTCTCAGCTACTCGGGAGGCTGATGCAGGAGAATCGCTTGAACCCAGGAGATGGAGACTGCAGTGAGCTGAGATGTGCCACTGCACTCCAGTCTGGTGCCTGGCAACAGAGCAAGACTCTGTCTCAAAAAAAAAAAAATGTAAAAGTGTTTGTTTTTAGTAACTCTGAAGATTAATATAGATATAAACTGGTTAATGTTAAAAAAAGTCTACCGAACTTTGCATTTGATCTTTAGCATTGAGATGTGGTTGTGGGCACATATATAAAATGAAATAGTCTCACTTAGGTTAATAGAAGTGTTATTGTAACCACTAAACACGAGTATTACAAATATTCTCATGATGCCTTCATTAAAAAATAAAAATTGGGTCTTAAATAATTGAAGAAATATTAATGATTCATGCAGGTTAGAACACTTGAAAAGCTCAACTTGTCCTTTAAGACACCATGTCTTGTGATTGTCAGGTAATTGCATTTTCCAAGGACATGCACCTCATGCAGATTTATCAATTTATTAATGCCTCAGCAAGTGAGGTACCAAAAAATGACAATCTTGCCTATTACATAATGACATTCTCCCTTTCAGAGTGAAGTATTTCATATTTTCATTTGGCCATACTGAAGGATAGGCTACCATATGATGGATAAAGTCTAGATTCAAGTTCTAAAAGCTTTCAATATTTGGAAGTAAACAATTTAATTTTGTTCTGCCAAAAAGAATTGTTCTGCTTTTAGGGAAACTCTTTGTCTGCTAATTTGGAAGGAGAGGAGTAATATAATATATCAGAAGCAGAAGAATGACTGATTCTCAACAACTAACGAAAATAAAGTAATTGCAGGCTTTGGTTCAGCCATAATTTTGTGGCCAAATGTGAAAAGTTTTCATATAAACGTCTATATATATGTTCATAAATATAGATAGTAGTAGTTATATATATATATGTGTATATATATATATATATATATATATCAGATATTCTTAAATAGGGCAAAGATGTTTTTGTTTTTAGGGGTGCTATTGAATATTGGAAATATGGCATATATTCTCATATGAGAATATATGCCATATATACTTCTAGTTTATGGAAAAATACACTTAAATTTTACAACTGCTTGTGTAGTTTCAGTATTTCTTTTTTTTTTTTTTGTTAGCTCATCAGAATGAGAAATGTAAAACTCAATTGTTCTCAAGGGCTTAACGGCCAATCTTGTTCAACTTTTCCTATATGATTGATTTATTTTGGACGTTAATCAAGTCTGACCCTGATCTAAGAACTTGATGCTTCAGCATTTCAGGGACTTTGGCCTGAAGTGGGAGAGTAGGCAGTTAATCACCTTTGGATGACATCCAGATATGCACCATTTAGTAGCATTATCAGTTTCTGCAGGCTTTGAAAATATCATTTCAATATCAAATTTATTATAACTTGGAGACTGTTAAGTCAAATTGTTTGAGAAAGCTGATAAAGATATGTCATCATTGACCATATCAGACTACAATTGATTGCCTCATCCTGTAGCTCAGACCAACTATGATCAGAAGGAAATTATATATCACTGAGTTATACTATTGTTAATCATATGGCTAATACTAAAAATAATAAGAGTAATATACTAAAGTGGAAGAAAGTTTTCAAACTTCAGACCTTCATTTATTATTAGGAAGCATTTGAATGCAAGATGGTTTTGATTGATTACATATCTGAATATTAATATTTTGGTACTTTTCTTTTCCAACTAATTGAGTCAGAATACCTTTCTGAAACCGTGTTTAGTACTTGGATCCCACTAATATCCTCTGTTAAAGGCTATTGGTGTAAAGACAAAATCATGTTGTATTTTTTCTTTCTTGTTAAATAAAATGTAGATTTTTAGGATTTTTGAAGTCTGGTAGAGTCTAGTACATTTGTTGCTACTACATACATGAGCTACTTGCATCTTTATCTACTTGTCCTGACATCCCTTCTTTGACTATGGAAAAACTGTCTGTTCTCCTGACTAACACTTCCTCTGGTACATTAGCTTACATTTTCCTGTGATTTTTCAAGGATATTATCTAGACGTTTTTCTCTCTCCTGTAAATAATTTTTTCTACTGTAGTTTTTGATCAGCATAATCACATGATGGTGGAGAATTACCTGTTAAATATATCTCTCAGTTGTACTTCCTCCTCTCACTCCTATCCCATTCTTCAGGAACTCTATAACAAAACATCTAAAAGTACCCGTCTCTATCAGCTGTGCCCAAGATTTCTCCTCTCATTCACTCTTGGCCTTTCCACCCTCAATCCATCAACATTATGCTTGTCAAGATCATCAGTGATTTTCCCTTTATTTAGTCTAATGTTCAGTCCCCAGTTCTTATTTCATTTGACCTTTCAGATCATTTGACACTGGTGTTAATGCCCTAATTTTCAACTTAGTTTTGTGGATACCAGTTTTCTTGGTTCTTTTTGTGCCTCACTGGGCTCTTTCTTTCAGTCTGCTGTTTCTCCTTATCTCCCCAACTTATTTGTATTGCCTCAAGGCTAAAGTCTTACATGGTGACGTTTCTTTATTCAGACGGCCCTACTTTGTGAATCTTTCAGGTCTCATGACTTTAATATCTCCTAAATATTAACAAATCCAAAATTTGTCCCAATCTCGATCTCTTTCATTGTCTCCAAACTCATATATTCAAATGCCTACTTGTCATTTTACTTTGATGTACGGTAGACATATTAAGCTTAGTATTATATATTCTAGAGTGAACTCCAATTTTGCCCTTTCTTTTCCAACAAATAATCTTCTAAGAGTCTTTCTTACTTTAATAAATGGAAACTCTTTCCTTCCAGTTGCTCAGACAAGACAAAAAAAATTAAAACTGGACAGGGAAAATGTGGCACATATACACCATGGAATACTATGCAGCCATAAAAAAACCGACGAGTTCGTATCCTTTGTAGGGACATGGATGAACCTGGAAACCATCATTCTCAGCAAACTGACGCAAGAACAGAACATCAAACACCGCATGTTCTCACTCCTAGGTGGGTGTTGAACAATGAGAACACATGGACACAAGGAGAGGAGCATCACACACTGGCGTCTGTTGGGGGGAAATAAGGGAGGGACAGTGGGGGGTAGGGAGTTGGGGAGAGATAGCATGGGGAGAAATGCCAGATATAGGTGATGGGAGGAAGGCAGCAAATCACACTGCCATGTGGGTACCTATGCAACAGTATTTCATGTTCTTCACATGTACCCCAAAACCTAAAATGCAATAAAATAAAAAATAAACATAAAAAAGCCCTAAAGTAAGCAAAACAAAAGAACAAAACCAAAAACCATGCAGTTATCCTTTATTTCTCTATTTTAAAATATCCTACTTCTAAGCCTTCAGGAGATCCTGTTGGCTCTATTGTTAAAATATGCACAGAACTGATCTCTTTCTTGTCCCTTTCATCATGACCATCATAGTTCAGCTTGCTGAACTATGCATCACATTACTGCTTTCATCATCCAACTCATCTTCCTGCTTTCATACTTCTTCTATGGTCTATACTCAACACAGCAGCTAGAAAATATTTTTAAAACGTAAGTGGTATCATGCCCTTCTCCTCAGAATCTTCAACTGTCCTCTCTTTTCATCCAGAATAAGTACTAAAAACTTTTCAATAGCTTAATAGGTTTTCAAGATCAGCCCCTCCACTACTTCTTTAACCTGATTCTCTACTCCTCTCCTTGGCACTCAGCTTCAGTCATGCTGGTCTCCTTGCTGTCCCATCAGTACCCTACTTAAGCTCTTGCTCCAGGGACTTCCCTGATTCTTCTTTCTGGAACACCCTTTCTCCGGATATCCCATGACTTACTACTCCCTTTCTGCAGGTCTTGTTCAAATGTTACCTTATTAGTGGAACCTTTTCTTGTTACTGGATATAAAATAATATCACTTGTCCTAAGTTGCTACTACTTTGATATATTTTTTCTGAGTAACATTTATCATTATTTGTTATACTATGCATTATTTATTAATTTGTTTATTGTCTATTTTCTCCCACATAGAAAATATATGTTCTGTGTGGCCAGTGTTAATGAACATATGAACTAAACATCTGTGTAATACTGACTGGTGCTTCTGAAACCTGAAGGATCATCACAATCATCTAAGTAGCTTGGTGTGTTAGTTAGTCCGTTTGCATTGGTATAAAGCAGTGGTGTCCGAACATTTGGCTTTCCTGGGCCATGTTGGAAGAAGAAAAATTGTCTTAGACGACACAAAAAATACACTAACACTAATGATAACTGATGAGCTAAAAAAAATTGTAAAAAAAACTCATGTTTTAAGAAACTTTATGAATTTGTGTTGGGCCGTAGTCTAAGTCATCCTGGGCTGCATATGGTCCGTCAGCCGTGGGTTGGACAAGCTTGCTTTAAAGAAATACCTGAGACTGGATAATTCATAAAGAAAAGAGGCTTTTTTGGCTTATGCTTCTGCAGGCTGTGTAGGTGATAGTGTGGTGCCAGCATCTGCATCTGGTGAGGGCTTCAGGAAGCTTCCTATCACGTTGTAAGGCAAAGGGGCAGCTGGTATATCACATAGTGTGAGAGAGAGAGAGAGAGAGGAGGAGAAGCCAGCCTCCTTAAACAACCAGCTTTCCAGTGAACCAAGAGAGTGAGAACTCACTTATTACCATCGGAGGGCACCAAGCTATTTGTGAGGGATCTGTCTCTATGACCCCAATACCACTCATCAGGCTCCACCTCTAACACTGGGGATCACATATCAACATAAGATTTGGAAGGCATAAACATCCAAACCATACTACTTGCTAAAAGTGAAAATGTCCAGAGTTTTTTTTCACTGTAGCATCCAAATGGCCAGTAGAAAAGTGCTTGCTGCATAGTAGATGCTCAATAAATATTTGTTGAATGAATGAAGGACTGAATGTGTGAATGAGATGCACTCCCCACTGTCCAGGGTGGAAAATGTGTGATTTTATTTCTCTTTTTACTAATGCAGCTCTTATTCTGTGCAACACTTAGTGCAAGTCACCAAAGCAAGTAGAAAGATATACTTTTTTTCATTTTTTTTCTAGTTAAAGAGATTATCATCATAGCTACAAAAACTAAGACTTTATCTGTTTGCTACAGTTCCATGGAACAGTCTTCTCCAATATTTAGCCATTGAGTTCCACTGCCACCCTTTTAACATATTATTTATGTCTAAGTTACCATTATACGAAATAAGTAGAATGAAAATATAAAATTAAATTTAGAAGAATTCTTGGTATCTAAGGATTCTGACAGGGTTCTTTTACTTAGTTTCCTGTAGGTGGCTTTACCCCGGTTACTTCTTAAATGCTGCTTTGAAATTGAATTCTAGGCAATATTTTTAAATTAAGCATATCACATTTATCCATTTCATATAATTCCCCAACTAAAATAATCTGTACACCTGTCATGGATGTAGGCTATTCTGTAAGTAATATTACTTCAGAAGATAGAAAATATGCCAGAAAAATGGAAACATATCATCACCCCCAAGCTTAGTTTCTGTCCTCTAGAAGCTAACAAATCTCTGATTATGAGGTTAGAAAATGAGCAGGCTAAGTATTAACACAATATAGATCAGTACTTCTAAAATATAGAGGACCACAACAGTCATCCAAGTAGCTTATTAAAAATGCAAATTTCTAGATTTTTTTTTTTCTTTCAGAGATTGATTTAATAAGTCTGAAGTAGAGCCTGGGAAGCTGGATATTTTAAGTTCCTAAATGGTTCTGATGGACTGGGAGATGTTTGAACTATTGCTCTAGGCAATAAAGGTTAATGAACTAGAGTAGGGCTGTTTTCCCTTGGAATGAGGTTTTCAGGTATCAAAAATGTCACTGGACTTTGATTAGTATATAGGTCAGGTTTGGGTAGGCAAACATAAGTTGGAGTGGGAAATAACAGATTTATGGAGTAGCATAATTAGACATAAAACCGTTATGGTACTCTTAACTGTAACATAAGACAAAACTAAAAGAAGCTGAAATCATGAAGATATTTATTAACCATTCAACAAAAAGTCTAGATGTGGGGACAGATTTTAGGATTAGCTAATTCAGCAGTGCAGTGATTCCTTTAAAGGATAATGCATTTTTATGTCTTTTGGTGACCTACCGTTCTTGGTGATTTAAGTTTTACTATTAGGACCACACCATCATGGTTGCTACATGATTGCTAGAGCTTCAGGCATCACGTCCTCATACAATTACACCCATGAAGTGTATATGAAAGAAAGGATGAGTAGAGTTTCCTTTCATGTCTTTTAATTAGGAATGAAAACCATTCCTAGAACCCCTTAGCAGAATTCCCCTCATATTTCATTGAGCAGGATTGTGTTATATACCCAAATCTGAACTTCAGGGGTGTCTGAGAAGGTGAGTATCTGATGTTTTCAGCCTTTATACTGCAAGGCAGTCTCTGCTAGCAAATAAGAAAACAGTGGCTGACGAGTGAGCACCCAAAGTGTTAGAACAAAAATGGTGACTTCTTGGTATAAAAATAGGAGAGTGAACGTTTGTAATTTAAATTTGTGCACATGGCTCTCTCTTTCAATTTTCTTGCCAAAGCAAAGCCTTTCTCTAACTTTCAGGTGTATGGTACAACATTTTTGTAAGTAAAAGAATGAAGACTTTAACATTCCATTGTCAATATTGGACAGATGAATGAGACAGAAAATTAACAAGGATATCCAAAACTTGAACTCAGATCTGGATCAAGCAGACCTAATAGACATCTACAGAACTCTCCAGCCCAAATCCACAGAATATACATTCTTCTCAGCACCACATCACACCTACTCTAAAAGTAACCACATAATTGGAAGTAAATCATTCCTCAGCAAATGCAAAAGAACAGAAATCATAACAACCAGTCTCTCACACCACAGTGCAATCAAATTAGAACTCAGGACTGAGAAACTCACACAACTACATGGAAACTGAACAACCTGCTCCTGAATGACTACTGGATAAATAATGAAATGAAGGCAGAAATAAAGATGTTCTTTGAAACCAATGTGAATGAAGACACACGTACCAGAATCTCTGGGACACATTTAAAGCAGTGTCTAGAGGGAAATTAATAGCACTAAATGCCTACATGAGAAGTGAGGAAAGTTCTAAAATCGACACCCTATCATCAGAATTAAAAGAACTAGGGGAGCAAGATCAAAAATTTCAAAAGCTAGCAGAAGACAAGAAGTAAATAAGATCAGAGCAGAAATGAAGGAGATAGAGACACAAACAATCCTTCAAAAAATCAATAAAACAAGGAGCTGGTTTTTTGAAAAGATCAACGAAATAGACCACTAGCTAGACTAATAAAAAAGAAAAGAGAGAATAATCAAATAGTTGTAATAAAAATGGTGAAGGAGATATCACCACCGATTCCACAGAAATACAGACTACCATCAGAGATTACTACAAACAACTCTATGCACATAAACCAGTAAATCTAGAAAAAATGGATAAATTCCTGAACTCTTACACCCTCCCAAGCCTAAACCAGGAAGAAGTTGAATCCCTGAATAGACTAATAAAAAGGTCTGAAGTTGAGGCAGCAATTAATAGCCTACCAACCAAAAAAAGTCCAGTACCAAAAAGGTTCATAGCTGAATTCTATGAAACGTACAAAGAGGAGCTGGTACCATTCCTTCTGGAACCATTCCAAACAATACAAAAAGAGGGAATACTCCCTAACTCATTTTATGAGACCAACATCATTCTGATACCAAAAGCTGACAGAGACACAACTAAAAAAGAAAATTTCAGGTCAATATCCTTGATGAACATCAATGCAGAAATCTTCAATAAAATACTGGCAAACTGAATGCAACAACACATCAAAAAGATTATCCATCATGATCAAGTAGGCTGCATCCCAGGGATGCAAGGCTGGTTCAACATGTGCAAATCTCTAAACATAATCCATCACATAAACAGAACCAAAGACAAAAACCACATGATTATCTCAATAGACGCAGGGAAGGCCTTCAACAAAATTCAACAGCCCTTTATGCTAAACTCTCAATAAACTGGTATTGATGGAACATATCTCAAAATAATAAAAGCTATTTATGACAGATGCACAGCCAATATCATACTGAATGGGCAAAAACTGGAAGCATTCTCTTTGAAAACTGGTGCTAGATAAGGATGCCCTCTCTCACCACTCCTATTCAATATAGTATTGGAAGTTTTCACCAGAGCAATCAGGCGAGAAAAGGAAATAAAGGGTATTCAGTTAGGAAAAGAGGAAGTCAAATTGTCTCTGTTTGCAGATGATGTGATTGTATATTTAGAAGATCCCATTGTCTCAGCCCAAAATATGACAAGCAACTTCAGCAAAGTCTCAGGATACAAAATCAATGTTAAAAAATCACAAGCATTTCTATACACCAATAACAGGCAAGCAGAGAGCCAAATCATAAGCGACCTCCAATTCATAATTGCTTCAAAGAAAATAAAATACCTAGGAATACAACTAACAAAGGATGTGAAGGACCTCTTCAAGGAGAACTACAAACCACTGCTCAACGAAATAAGAGAGGACACAAACAGATGGAGAAACATTCCATGCTCATGGTTAGGAAGAATCAATATAATGAAAATGGCCATACTGCCCGAAGTAATTTATAGGTTCAGTGCCATTCCCATCAAGCTACTATTGACCTTCTTCACAGAACTGGAAAAAACACCTTAAACTTCATGTGGAACCAAAAGAGAGCCCACATAGCCAAGACAATCCTTAGCAAAAAGAACAAAGCTGGAGGCATCACGGTACCTGACTTCAAACTATACTATAAGGCTAAAGTAATCAAAACAACATGGTACTGGGACCAAAACAGAGATATAGACCAATGGAACAGAACAGAGTCCTTGGAAGTAACACCACACAACTGCAACCATCTGATCTTTGACAAACCTGACAAAAACAAGCAGTGGGAAAGCATTCCCTGCTTAATAAATGGTGTTGGGAAGACTAACCATGTACAGAAAGCTGAAACTGGACCTATTCCTTACACCTTATACAAAAATTGACTCCAGATGGACTAGATTTAAACATAAGGCCTAACACCATAAAAACCCTAGAAGAAAACCTAAGCAATACCCATTCAGGACATAGGCACAGGCAAGGACTTCATGACTAAAACACCAACAGCAGTGGCAACAAAAGCCAAAATAGACAAATGGGATCTAATTAAACTTAAGAGCTTCTGCACGGCAAAAAGAAATGATCATTAGAGTGAGCTGGCAACCAAAAGAATGGGAAAAAATTTTTGCAAGCTACCCATCTGACAAAGGGCTAATATCCAGAATCTAAAAAGAACTAAAACAAATTTATAAGCAAAAAACCAAAGAACCCCATCAAAAAGTGGGCAAAGGATGTAAACAGGCACATTTCAAGAGAAGACATATATAAGGCTAACAAACATAAGAAAAAATGCTCATCATCACTGTTCATTAGAGAAATGCAAATCAAAACCACATTGAGATAACATCTCACAACAGTTAGAATGGCGATCGTTAAAAAATCAGGAGACAACAATGCTGGAGAGGATGTGGAGACATAGAAACACTTTTACACTGTTGGTGCGAGTGTAAATTAGTTCAGCCTTGTGGAAGGCAGGGTGGCGATTCCTCAAGGATCTAGAAATAGAAATTCCATTTGACCCAGCAATCCCGTTAGTGGGTATATACCCAAAGGCTTATAAATTCTTCTATTATAAAGACACATGCACGAGTATGTTCATGTGGCACTGTTTACAATTGGAAAGACTTGGAACCAACCCAAATGCCTATCAAGGATAGACTGGATAAAGAAAATGTGGCATATATACACCATGGAATACTATGCAGCCATAAAAAATGATGAGTTTATGTCCTTTGCAGGGACATGGATGAATCTGGAAACCATTATTCTCGGCAAATTGACGTAAGAACAGAAAACCAAGCACCGCATATTCTCACTCATAAGTGGGTGTTGAGCAATGAGAACACATGGGCACAGGGAACAGAACATCACATACTGGGGTCTGTTGAGGGGTGGTGGGCTAGGGGAGCAATAACACTGGGTGGGGAGGTTGGGGAGGGATAACATTAGGAGAAATACCTAATGTAGTCGAAGGGGGGATGGATGCAGCAAACCACCATGGCATGTGTATACCTATGTAATAATCCTGTGTGAGCTACACATGTATCCCAGAACTTAAAGTAAGTTAATTAAAAAAAGAAAAAAAGAATGAAGATAAGAATGTGTTCTTGAGGATTCATTGCTTTAGTAACTGTCTGTATAAGTTTTACTAGCCTTTTTCTTCCACGCGTATTTGAAAATTTTATAGATGTAGAGTTTTCTATAATATAGATAGCATTTTTTTTCCATAAAGTAGCCACTGAAAATATTTATTTTTAAATAAACTTTTAACTTTAAATTTATTTTAGATTTATAGTAAAATTGTGAAGATGTTAATAGTATAGAGACTCCCATATGCAATACAGATACTCGGGTTACATTGCCATTAATATCTTAAAGAAATATCATATATTTGTCACTATTTGTGAATCAATATCAATAAATTATTAATTGAAGTGCATAGTTTATTTAGGTTTTGTTAGTACCTGTCTTTTTTTTTCCTTTTCCCAGATACCACATTGCTTGTCTTCTTAGGTCTGTTTGGCTATTAAAGATTCTCAGACTTTCTTTATTTTTAATGTCCATGACAGTTTTGAGGAGTACTGGTTAGGTAATTTGTAAACTGTTCCTCAATGGAATTCGTTGGTATTTTTCTCAGGATTAGACTGGAGTGATGTGTTCCTGGAGGAACCACAGAGGTAAAATGTGATGCTCACCACACTATATGTAGGTAACATACTAACAGCATGAGCTATCACTGTTGATATTCACCTTATTACCTGGCCGAGGTAGTGTTTGTTTGGTTTCTCCTCTGTAGAGTTACTTCTCTTTTTTTCTCTTTTCGAACTCTACTCTTTTGGAAAGAACCACTCTGAGCAGCCCACACTTAAGGACTGAGGAATTATGCTCCATCTCCTTGAGGGGTCATTACCTACATTCACTCTGCAGAATTCTGAACAGATTTGTCTATTCTCCCCCATTTATTCACTCATTTGTTAATATCAGTATGGATTGATGAGTGTTTATTTTATACTTTGGGTGGGAGAATAAATCCCTATGGTTTTAAGCCTCCGAATTTGTGGTAATTTGTTACAGGGACCCTGGAAAATAATACAGTTTAAGTTTATGGCTTCAGCATATTCTATCTAGATAAACAGGTCCTGGCTTTGTCTCTTTGGATGAGTCTTTCTCTTCAGATTTTGGGATGGCAGTTCCCTCTGCAAACTCAGTTCTCTAAAGAGTACAAGAAAAGTCATTGATTTGAAGTTTGTCCTTATGTCCAGCTTTTTTGGGTAAGGATAGATATAATGTCTTCCAAATTTACAACATGGTAGAACTGGACATGAAGTTCTAGGTTGTCATTTTTAGATCTATTTATTCCCCCATTTGGGATTTCTTTCCACTGTATGACAAATCTTCAATAGAAGATGTGAGTTCGTTTACCTGTATCATGAATAGTCTCCTACTCCTTCAACTTCTGGCAAGATCATACATATTCAAATCCTAGGTCAGAATGTCAGCTACTTGAAACTTTAGGTTTCCCTTCTCTGCCTAAGTACAACAAATCCTTCTCTCCACTATCTTTGTTCACAAAGCACTTTGAAATTTCCTTGATTATGGTGCTTGACAAATAATAAGTATTTCCTCACTCAAAATAAGTGTTCTTAGCATATTTTACATACACGATACTCTTATTGCTATTATAATTTAACAATTATTTTTAATTTTTTTATATTTGTTTCTCACTTTAGAATATTTTCATAAGTGAAAGATGTGTACTTATTTTTCAACACTGTATCTCTGTTTATTTGTTGAACAAATATTTTTGAGTGTTTACTAAATGTTAGGCATTAAACTAGAAACTGGGGATATAAGTAACAAGAAAAATGTGTTCCCAGCCCTCTACCGGTTTA
Source organism: Plecturocebus donacophilus (assembly GCA_004027715.1). Classification (NCBI taxonomy): domain Eukaryota; kingdom Metazoa; phylum Chordata; class Mammalia; order Primates; family Pitheciidae; genus Plecturocebus; species Plecturocebus donacophilus. The sequence continues at coordinate 36,250 of PVKP010017492.1, forward strand.
GTAGTAAACAAATAATACACACACACACACACACACACACACACACACACATGACTATAAATAGAAGCACAGTGAAAGAAATAAATGAGATTTAAGAATTAGGACTAACTGTATGTGTTAGGGGTTAGTCTGCATAGACTTCTCTTTGGAGGTGACATTTAATCTGAGATCCAAAGGATGAGAAAGAATGAGAGAACAGAAGATAGTAATATTGTGATTCAGCTTTCAGACTGAGAAATCATATGTATGACGCTAATGTAGAAAGGAGTTTGAATTATTTTACACTGTGAACTCCTGAGAGAAGGACTGTACCACACAACTTTGTATTCATTATGTATACATAGCAGTGCATTTTGTTTGTTTGGTTTTTGTTTTTCAAGATACGGTCTATCTCTGTCTCTCAGGCTAGGCTGAAGTGTTGTGTCGCTATCATGGCTCACTGGTCATACTTGTGGACTCAAGTGATCCTCCTGCCTGAGCCTCCTGAGTAGCTGTGACTATAGGTATGCACTTTCACATCCAGCTGATTTTAAAAACTTTCCCTTTGTAGATATAGGGTCACACTATGTTGACCAGGCTGGTTTTGAACTCCTGGTCCCAAGGGATCCTCTCAGCCTGAAGGGTTCCTCCTGTCTCAAGGGAGCCTCCCACCTCACCATCCCAAAATGCCGTGATTATAGGTGTAAGCCACTGCACTTGGCCAAAGCAGAGGGGTTTTTGAGTAGGCTGGCATTTAGTAGTTGTCTACTAGCTGTCAAACCCCATAATGGACTCACATGTTATTTCATTTAATTCCACAATAGTCTTGAAAGGTATTATCACTTTTATGTAGAAGAGGAAACTGAGTCTCTGAAAAGCCAGATTTCTTATTCAAGGCCATGGAATGAATAAGTGGGAGAGCTGAGGAGAAATTAACAGACAGATATATATATCCTGATTTTTTTTTGCCCTACTCACGATACCATGTTGCATCTAAACAATAAATGACTATTGTTGAATAAATGAATAAGTTAAGGCTGAAAAGCCTTATAAATGTGGACATGTAGAACACCATTACACTATAATAGATTTAGTCTTTTATCATAAATATCTTTGGGTATTTTATCTAATTTTTTGTAACTAAATTGTTCTAGCTATATTTTTCAATTCTCTGCTCATTTCTATGACAACCATTTATAATGAACCAATGCTTACCACGCCTAGGATTGTCAGAAGCTCAGATTTTCAAGCTGGATGTTTATGTCTTAGAAGCAGGAGAGAAAACATCAACTTGTGGACAACCATTAAGCAGTAGATGTTATACCGTAACCCAATATAGAAATGTATCACTTTCAGATGAACAAAACAAAATGCATTTTAATTTAGAAAATGTTTGGTGAAATTTTATCCTCAACAGGTTCTAAAATGTGAGACCCTTTTCACCTGTAGCCTCTGCAACTGATAGCCTTCTGTTCACCAGCGTGGAAAAATATGTCTCATATTAAGTGATGGCAGAAACATCTGTTTCTGTCATTTTGGCTGTACATCAACTTCTCACATATGCAAATGATGTAAGCTCTTACAAAAGAGACCCTTGGTCTAATTGACTTTGTACTAAGGGATGTGAAATGTTTTGTTTTTGTTTTGGAGACACAGTATTGCTCTGTTCTCCAGGCTGTAGTGCAGCGAGACCATCTCTGCTCACTGCAACCTTTGCTTCCCGGGTTCAAGTGATCCTTCTGCCTCAGTCTCCCAAGTAGCTGGGACTACAGGTGTCCACCACTAGGGGTGCAAAATGTTATTCCAGACTGTGCTTTATCTGGTGGGTAAACTTTGAGTACAATTCTTGACCAAAGACTTGGGAAATCTGATTGCTTCAGGGAATGCCAAAGCTAGAATAAAAATATGGAGAAATATAATGGCACTTTTTTATGCTAAATGGGGAAAATGGTTAACTTAGTATATAGAATCTGGGCTAGGGTCAGAAAATCAGTCTCCAAGCTTTAGTTTATTCTGACCAGTTATGTGAACTTGAGCAGGCTGTTTTTTTGTTCCTTATACAGTCCTAGAATCTGAGACACAAGGGCTTCACTGTCTAGGGCAGGACATTCCAAAGTTAGAAAGGTCTACTACTGGTGATATGTATGATGATTTTAAGCAGAAATATGGCACGACATTCAATACCTTTGAATCTGATAAGTTAGTTTCCCTCTTGTTTACTCAGATTTTCTTAGGAGGAGGAAGCCTGAGTTTGGGCTAGTGTGTCCTTGGACCTCTCCAGTACTTCGTAATTTTTTTTTTTCAAGATGGAATTTCTCACTGTTGCCCAGGCTGAAGTGCAGTGGCACCATCTCAGCTCACTGCAACCTCCGCCTCCCGGGTTCAAGTGATTCTCCTGCCTCAGCCTCCAGTAGCTGGGACTACAGGTGCATGCCACCACACCCAGCTAAGTTTTGTATTTTTAGTAGAGATGGGGTTTCACCATGTTGGCCAGGAAGGTCCCAATCTCCTGACCTTGTAAATATTATGTATCTACTAATGCCAGTCTCTGTTCTAAACATTGGGGAATATAGCAAAAAATAAGCTAGGTATGATTCCCTTTAGAAAGCTTAATTGTTTTTTTTTTTTTTGCGACGGCTTCTTGTTCTGTTGCCCAGGCTGGAGTGCCGTGGCATGATCTCAGCTCACTGCCACCTCCACCTCCCGCGTTCAAGTGATTCTCCTATCTCAGCCTCCTGAGTAGGGATTACAGACACGTGACACCAAGCCCAGCTAATTTTTGTATTTTTAGTAAAGACAGGGTTTCACCATGTTGGCCAGGCTGATCTGGAATTCCTGACTTCGGGTGATCTGCCCACCTCAGCCTCCTAAAGTGCTGAGATTACAGGAATGAGCCACCACACCTGGCCAGGAAGCTTAACATTTTGAGGAAAAAGAAAATAACAAAACAAATTGAGTAAATATAAAATATTCTATGTTGTGATAAATTACATGAAAATTAGGCAGGGTGATACAGAGAGAAAGTGTGTCTGTGTGTGTGTATGTGTGTACTATTTTAGTTAGGATAGTCAGGAAACAGTTTTCTTAAGAGAAATGGAATAAATGGAAGGAGTAATCTATGCAAAGGTCATGGGGAATGTGACTATAGCCAAAAGAAGTAGCAACTCTCGGTGCCAGAAGCAAAATAAACTTGTTATATGAAAGAAACAGCAAAAAGCCATGTGGCTAGACTTGAGTGAGTAAGCAAATAATGTAGGAAGATGAGGTCAAGGAAGAGGAAAAGTAAGAGCATGCAGGGCCTCCCTGGCCGTCATGGGGAGTTCGCATGGTATTCTGAGTATAATGGAAAGTCTCTGGAGATGTTTTAGTTGGTGTATGCCACAATCTACTTTATTAAAGAAAACATTTTCATGATGCTGTTAAAGAAGACTTCTATAATGGGGGTTTTGCACTAAGGAAGATAAAGTGAGTTCAACTCCAAATATAAGGACAAGTGATGATTATAGCCAAGGAGCAGGGTGGGGGTCAATCAATAGGTGGCAAATTACTAAGAAGAAGCATTAGGAGTAAGGAGGACTCTGGCTAAATGGACTTGACAGGATTCTTGCTGAACTCACACCAGAGTGATAAGATGTCAAGAGAGATCAGATACCAAAGGTGGGGCATGAAAAATTTGATCAAATATCAGTGGTGGGGGATTTCTGATAAACTGACCCAGCAGGATTCATGGCTAAAATTGGACTAAATGGATCAAGAATAGAGCCCAAGGTTGAGGCCCACTGGAAAAAAGGGCTAAGAGGATCTTGACTCTTGTTTGGACAAGGAGAGGGTCTTTGTGTGCTTTATAATTTAGAAATACTTTTTGGAAGTTTTATAGGGACCTTAATGCAGGGAGACACCAGTTGAAATGACAAGATGAACAGAAGTGATTGTAGTGTTCTAGGCGAGTGATGATGGAGGCTCTGACTCAGGGCCACTAAGTACAGTTACGCAGGTTGAGAATCAAGTAAAGGCTGAAATATATCTAGAGATCTGTCCTTCAAGTGCCCTGACACAGGTCATATTCCACTGAAGGAAGGAGAGTCTTTTTAATTTAATTTAAGTTCCAGGATACACGTGCAGGATGTGCAGGTTTGTTACATAGGTAAACAGTATGCCACGGTAATTTGCTGCACAGATCAACCCATCACCTAGATATTAAGCCCAGCATGCATTAGCTATTTTTCCTGATGCTCTCCCTCCCCACAACCCCTGCTCTGACAGGCCCCAGTGTGTGTTGTTCCCCTTCCTGTGTCCATGTATTCTCATTGTTCAGCTCCCACTTATAAGTGAGAACGTGGAGTGTCTGGTTTTCTGTTCCTGCATTAGTTTGCTGAGGAGAATGGCTTCCAGCTCCATCCATGTCCCTGCAAAGGAAATGATCTCATTCCTTTTTATGTCTGCATAGTATTCCATGGTGTATATGTACCACATTTTCTTTTCCAGTCTATCATTGATGGACATTAAAAAAAATCTTTGCAAAGTCATCTGCTGCTAAGCCATGTGCCCACAGAAGGACAATATTTTTCTCAATCTCTGAAATGTCTCACTTTCTCATCCAACTATATGCCTACCCCAAATGGGTACATTTAAACTCTTGGCATGATGACAGTTTTAAACTAAAGGCATCCTTTCTTGTACTAGGGCTGTGCTGATGCAATTGGTGAGGAAAAAAAATGGATTCAGGATACATTTCAGAAGTTTAACCAATAAGATTTGCTAATGGATTGGATGTGTGGGTTGAAGAAAAGAGAAACATCGAGAATTTTTTCAATACTATTGGCTTGAACTACCAGATGATAGGTAGTGCCATTTACAGACTTGAGGAAGCCCAAGGAAAGAATAAATTTGGACACTTTAAAGGGGGCAAGTTTTTTGTTAAAGAGTTTCATTTTGGACATATTAAATATTAGATGCCTATTAGATATCTCAGTGGTAATGTTTAATAAAAAGTAGTGTATATGAATTTGGAACTCAAAAGGTTACAAATGGCTATATGTTTAAGAGCAAATTTATAGATGATATTTAAAGTCAAATGGATGACTAGTGAACAAGTGTAGATTGAGGCAAAACATTGAGTCCTGGAACATTTCAACTTTCAGAGATTAGAAAGAGAAGAAACTGTCAAAGACTGAAAAGCAGTGACCAATGAGGTAGGAGAACATTTCAGGATAATGTGGTGTCCTAGAAGTTTGGTTAATAATGTGCCTCAAGATGGACAGAGTAATCAATTGTAGTAAATACTGCTATCAGGTTTAGGAAAATGAGAACTGAGAATTGGTCATTGGATTTGGCAAGATGGAGATAATTTATTACCTTGACAAATATAGCTTACTGGTATGTAAAAAACAAAAAGCCTAATTAGAACTGATTGAAGAGAAACAGGGAAGTGAAGAAATGGGATCCAGAAAAAATGGAAACAGAATTTTTTGAGCAGTCTTGCCATAAAGGGGACTATAAAAGAAGAGTGATAGGTAAAAGACGATGTTGGATTGAGGACGTTCGGTAGTCAGTCATGCCCATTGGCATATACATAAGTAGTAACAACATTCCTATAAGTGAATCACAAAGATGTGATGTGAATGATTGCGTTTTGAGAAACTTTTTCCTATTCTAATATTCCTCTGTTTGTAGGTAGAGATCTTAAAATCCATGAAGTAAAGTGGGTTGTCCACATTCTGCAACTTGCTAGTAGGCTAAGCTTTCTGATTCCTACCCCAGAATTACCCTCACCACCTATGTTGTTTGCGTGTGTCTAATCTCTGGGCTAGGGTACTTGGGAAAGGACAGAGAATTTATTATTATCTATGTTCACATTGTCTTTAAGAGCTCAAAGATGAGAAAATTTTCAGAGAACAATGGATATCCAATATCAAAGTATTGAATAGCTGAATTTGTGAAACAGACACTCAGTTCTGTTGGCATGCAGGGAGAGAAGAGTGATGACTGAATCATTGGTGAAAAGAATTTTGGGTAAAAAGAAAAACAGAAATGCAGACATTCGAGAATGATGCTGATGTCTTTATATGACAATAAAGTGGGAAAATTGATTTCCACCAAGGACGAGAAATGGGTAGTATCTGAAAATGAGATTGGTAGATAGGTGATTCTAGGTTGTTATTAAAGGACTCTGGGTTCTTGGCAGAAGTTTCAGCCTGTTGTAGTAGGAAATGAAGAGCTACTGAAGGTTTTTGAGGTGGGGAGTTGGATGACCAAAAACTGATTTTATTTGTGGAAAGGGATGGAAGAATTCCTAAAAATCTGAAGGTGAAGTCATAGTTGGCTACTGAGGTGACAGCAACAGGAATTCATGAAGGAAGGAAAGGTCATAGGGGATGTTCTATTTAATTTGAATTATGAGCCAAATATACAAGAAATTTTCAAGTGACTTTTGAAATCAAGTGTGGAGAGTAAATGAATGGGAGGAATTAAAGGTAGAATTTTATGAGGCTATTGGATGAAGTTGAGTGTTGAGTCTACAATGCTTAGTACAAGAGTTCTCTTGGAGGATGAAAGAAAAACAGGAACTCAAGACAGTTATTGAAAATATTCATACTCTGATTCTTTGAATTTCCATTTCTACTACTCTGAACTGTGGGTTAGTATTACCCACCCCATCTACCATACTCACAGTGGTTGAGAGGCTCTCATGGAGTGAGGGATGTGAGCAGTCTTTGGAAAAATGTGGTGTTATTTCAGATGCAGTGTGAAATTTCAATGACAAATGATATAAATGTAATCAAACAGGATGACATTACAAGTTATTTTTTTTAAAAAATAATGAGATGGAGAAAAGGTAAAATTATGTATCAGTAAAAGTGACTTTCATGTATTTCACTGGGTCTTGGATACTCCTGCATATAGGAGTTCCAACACTTAGTTCCAAACTTGAGTTGGAAAATGTAAAAACAACTGTTAAAGAAGAACTTTTTTTTTCTGATTCAAATGGAGAGAAAGCAAATTGTGTAACTGTTGCTTTAAAGAAGCAGCTGGTAGCATATGTCAAGACAATTTGCAGCTATTGTCACCTTTTAAAGATACTGAGAAAATTGAATTGCTGACTAATGTGGTTGGGGGTGAAGGTCACCTTTCAGGAACTCAGTGACTGCAGTGTCATCTTACTTTAAGATTCTGTCTTACAAAGTTGCATTTGAAAAAAAGCTTTCCTCTTACAAATTACGTTTTAAGATACGTCAAATTTGACTGTGTAAATAAAAATGTATATACATATATTTACATAATATGTTTCTATATAATAGAAGAAAATACATCCTCCTCACCCCATGCTGTATCTCTTTTGCTTATAGAAACTAGTTGTGGGGAAGTAGGAGATTGGGAGGAATTTGGATGAAGATAAAAGGAAAAACAAATTAACAGAAAGATCATTTCAAAGCTTTTTTTAAAAGTGATTTTTTTGTAACTTACGAGGCAGATATCTTTGTTGCTTGTACATGTACCATTATCTGCTGGTGTCTTATGCAAAGAAAGCCTGACTTGGTGTGAGTAAGTGCATATAGGGGAACTGAAACTGCTTTGCATTAAAATGTAAAATGCTATCTGCCCTGTGGGTAGGGGAAATTTTTGCAGATTACTTTACATTTGGGAAAATATTGTCTTTCTTTGGGAGTGTGTTTTCATGTACGTGTGTGTATGCATTGTGTTCTGAAAGTTGAAAGTATGATGCGGCATATCTTCACCTTATGCTGGTGATGACCCTTCAAAATACATTGTGCTTGGCATGTTCTAGTGACACAATAAACACTGTATATTTACAGAACTGAGTAATGAAGGAGTCAAATATATTTAAATCCATCAAGATCTACTAGATTTGGAGTGTCAAAAGTTTCCTCCACTGTGCAGTGTTTTGCTGAAGCCTTTTGTGTCCTTTTTCCATATTGAGTAATCAAATCAGAGAATGTACTCAAGTGCTTAATTGTGTATCACCATGATACACACTAACCTAAAGTGACCATCAATGACATTCTACTTCTGTGCTTTGCCCTTCACCTTGAAGTTCCTTCTCCTTTCTCTTTATCCTTATTGTAAACTCATCACCTTCTTTTCTGTTCCTAGATCAGAATGAACGGTTCTTCATTACTCTCCATACAGTTGTTAGGTTATCTGACTTTAGTCAGCCTCTCTACACTGTGTAATACAGCACCCATCTTCAGTGTTTCTTGAATTTTATCTAGGCCAGGTAAGCCCCTGAGGCACCTTCAGAAACAAGTGGGAGGTGTGCTAAGTTCTTCACTCAGATTCAGTTGAGTTTTCTGATTATTGGTCCTGGGGTTGAGTCAGGATTCCAGAGAAGAAAAATGCTGACTCTTTTAGGACTCACAAGCCTACTGCAGCCTATGAAATATCCATGAACATAATTTTAAAAGTAGTTCAGTGCATTCTTCCACACTGGAAAAGTACATTTTCAAAGGAGAATAAAAGTTAAGGCTGTTTCTTACTACAATCAGAGCCCTATTATCGAGGTAAAGCCAATTTTAAAATATAAGGATTTTTAGATATAGTAAACCCTAGAAAATTTTTATTTTAAACCTTTCTGTTCCTCACCTTTCTGGCTTTAAAGATAACCTTCAGAATATAAATTGATGTAGCAAGGGTTGAAGCCCAGAACCAAGAGTTCTGATGCAATATCTCAAAGAATGTTGCAGCCTCTCTCTTCTACACAGATTGCTAAGAACACTGTCAGAACTGAAAATGGAATAGCAGTCAGGTGTTCTTAGACATTAACTCAGTACTTGCCTTGAGAGTTTAAACTCGGCTACCATTTAGAGCAGTGCATAGCCTGTTTTACCATGACCACCTGCCTCTTTTATTCTTGCATTTGATGGAAGGTTTCAGAGAGTATATGTCTTATACACTTCAAATGTATAAAGCAGAATAAAGAGCTGTATAGTTATGCATCCTAGAGTAAATAATTGGCTTGCAGCTATTTTTAACTTCAATTCCATTTACAGGAATTGTTTAGCACGTAATATGTACAAAGATTAAATGAGAAAACATAAAACAAAAATCAGCATCTTCAAGGAGCTGTCTGATGAGGATGGGTAGGACAGTTATGTAAAAATCATTACTATATGTATCATAAAAGCAATATATATCAGTTCAGAAGTAGAAATGGCCCTGTCATTATTACTATTTGTTTTAAATAATGATTATTTCTCAACAATAGCTATAATGAACTGAGTATTTTATGTTGGGTACTATCCTAAGGGCTGTATTTTCTATCAGTTAATCCACCCAATAACCTGTGAGGTAGGTACACATTCTATGTAGGTTAGAAAACAGCCTGAGAGGATTTAAGTGGCTCGTCCTAGATCCTACAGTTCTTAAGTGAAAAAGGAAGAATTTAACTTCTATTCCATCTGACTTTAAACCCTTTGCCTTAAATACTTTGTATAATAGCTTCCCTAGAAAGGTGAATGTGGGATCTGGGAGATGAAAATTCCAGAAAGACAGTTTCCGAAATCTCAAAGAACTAGAGATGATAAGTTTTTGGAGACATTCTTTGTTATATATTTTTTTCTTTATGTACTAGAGATTTCACAGCAACAGGCTTATTATGACCACAACTAAAGAACACAAACAGAGTTAAGAAAATGTATTCGACCCAGCAATCTCATTACTGGGTATATATCCAAAGGATTATAAATCGTTCTACTATAAGGATACATGCACACGAATGTTCATTGCAGCACAGTTTACAATAGCAAAGACCTGGAACCAACCCAAATGCCCATCAATGATAGA
>PVKP010017493.1:0-46025 GCA_004027715.1 Plecturocebus donacophilus
CGTGGGCATCAAATATTCATCTGCAACTGCGGCGTCCACTTGCTCTCTGCGCCCTCACCACGAGCCACAATCCCGAGCTGCTGCTACGTGGCCATCTTGGATCTCTCTCCGCCCGGTGATGCAGTTTTTCTGTTTCTTAGTTTTCCTTTGATGGACGCCCGTTCCCCACAGAGCAGGACCTTCCTGGGTTCGCTGTGCTTGCTGTGAAACTCTCAGTCCTCAGTGCTTCCAATTGCTGTTTTCCTTGTGGAGATGGGACCAGCCGAGCCCATCCGTCCCATATATTCTGTAGTGGGAAGCGCTGCGCCGGGCACCGGCAAAAGAGCCGCGCCGGCCAAAAGAGTCGTGCTGGCGACCCGTGTGGCTTCTCTGCCGGGACTCTCCCGGTCTGTGGGCAACAAAAATTCGTCGGAAAGTGCGGCGTCCACTCGTTCTCTGCGCTTTCACTGGGAGCTACATTCCTGAGCTGTTGCTCATCAGCCATCTTGGATCTCTCCCTCTTTTATTTTTAAATGTAGACATCTACTGACTTCCTACTCTGGAAAATGATGAGTTAGCTCTCTCATACCACTACTACCACTATTATTACCCATTCACCGAAGAGAGTAAATCATAACTTTTGATTAATTCATTATTCACAGGGCATTCTGTAAATTTTCTTATATAATTTTTTTTTCTTTTTTGCCTTTTTTTGGAAGTTAATTGCCTCAGTATATTCATTTGCTTGTTTTTCTGTGTAGCTCTCATTTGAACCCCCAACTTTGCAACAGAATAATAAAATTCCTTCATTATGGTGAGTCACATCAGACAACCTTTCAGTTCCATTAATTAATTGACTCTTCTGGAGGTGGCCTCTGACTTAGTGCTCCAATCAGGACTAGCATTTCTCTAGGGCTGCCTCATAGTTGTCATCTATGGACACCTCTTCACCATCAGTGATAGCATTCTTGAGGATTCCTTCTTTGGAACCAAAAAGGTGAAAGCAAGAGTTGGAGCATGCGACCTGAGTTGCCAGTGAAAACCTATAGAAATGGGCAAAGCTAAAAACATCCCTGAAACAGAAATGCAACAGCAGGTACGGTAAGTGTAGGGGATTTAAATTAGGGAAGGCAGCCAAGCCTCTCCACAGGTATCTACCTGATGGGCCCGGGAAGCAGGAGTTCAGCAGGGACAGAATCAGTCTCACTAGTTCTGGCGGCAGGAACAGCTGGCATCATCTGACTCAGGCTACAAGCAGGAGTCGATGACAGGCAGGAGGATCAGCCACGAGAGCTCCAGTGCTGACAGTGTGCTTTGCAAAATTCCTTAGAACCTGGCCAACAACCCCTTTGGCCACAATTATTGGCATTTAAAAGAATTAAAACAATACTGGGCCTGGTGTGGTGGCTCACGCCTGTAATCCCAGCACTTTGGGAGGCCAAGGCGGGTGGATTGCTTGGGACCAGAAGTTTGAAACCAGCCTGGCCAACATAGTGAAACCCTGTCTCTACAAAAAATACAAAAAAATTAGCTGGGTGTGGTGGTGTGCTCCTGTAGTCCCAGCTACTTGAGAGGCTGAGGCAGGAGAATCACTTGAACCTAGGAGGTGGAGGTTGCAGTGAGCCAAGATCATACCACTGCACTCCAGCCTGGGCAACCCAGCGAGACTCCATCTCAAAATAATACATACATGCATACATACATACATACATACTGTGTAATGCTTGATAAATGAAAATGAACATAATACATAAGATATGCAGTGTAATAATAAAATGAGCACCCACAAACCCACTCCCACCTTCAGAACTAGAATGGCTGTGACAGTAACAACCTTTTACAAATCTCTTGTGGGTTTGGGGACCTAGGGCTGCTGGGCCGTTGGGAAAACTTTTACTTGAAGAAAACCTGCAGTGCTGCCATGGTCAACTCAACAGCAGCTGCCAGTTGCTGCTTCAGGCAGAAGTCGGGCAGCGCAGGTCATGGAAGCACAGGAACAAGGCAGGGCTGGGGACACCTGTGACTGCTGTCATGCCCATGGTGTCCCTATAGGATAGAACTCTGGGAAAGCCCATGTGGACCATGAAGCAGCCTGCAGGGCTCCTCTGAGCCTCCTTTAACTCCTGTTTTGTATAGCGGGCTTGTTGTTAGGTAAACCACCTCTCTCTCCAACCCATGAGTTCTCAGAGAGCATGGCGTGTACTTTATACTTCATGTTAAAATAAAAATCTTTTTTTTCCTTTGAGATGGGGCTCACTCTGTTGCCCAAGCTGGAGTGCAGTGGTGCAGTCACAGCTCACTGCAGCCTTGACTTCCCAGGCTCAAGTGATCCTAACTACCTCACCCTCCCAGGTAGCTGGGATTACAGGTTTGTACCTTGCCAGGCTAATATTTTGTGTTTTTTGTGGGGACAAGGTTTTGCCATGTTGCCCAGGCTATTTTTTTTTTTTTTTTTTTTGGAGACAGACTCTCTCTGTCTCGAAAAACCCAGGCTGGAGTGCAGCAGTGGTGCAACCTCTTCCTCCTGGGTTCAAGCAATTCTTCCGGCCTCAGCCTCCTGAGTAGCTGGGATTATAGGTGTGCACCACCCCACCCGGCTCATTTTTGTATTTTTTGGTAGACAGGGTTTCACCATGTTGGCCAGGCTGGTCTTGAACTCCTAACCTCAAATGATCCATCCTCAGCCTCCCAGAGTGCTGGGATTATAGGCGTGAGCCACTGCACCCAGCTGGAGGCTGGTCTTGAGCTCCTGAGCACAAGCAGTCCTCCCTCCTCCTGCCTTGCCCTCCCAAAGTGCTGGGATTATAGGCTAAAATTTAAAAACAAACAAAAAACTTTACTTACTCACACAACTCTCCTGGCACCAAACCCCGTTGTTCAGGGTTTTTACCAAGTTTTTTCATTACTTGGTTTTATAAAAGTTACTTGGTTCTCTGGATCTGTGTTGAGCAGTCCAGGGCTGTGGTGCCCATGCAATGCCAATGGGAGGGCTGCCATCATTCTTAGGACTAAAGATCCTTTCATAGTCCTCAGGTTCTCATCACCACTTCCCATTATGCTGCCATTTGAGATTTATAGATCTGTGGTCCAGATCTTATTTGACTTCCCTTCAGTTTTTCATTGATACACCCGTTCAAGGTAGTAGCATCCTGCACTGGATGGGAGGGGCTGGGTGTGAACTGGATCAGAGGATGTAGTGGTTTCCAGACAGTGGACAGTGGATGTGGGGGATGGCAGTAGTGGTGCAGGGCTGGTGGTGCAGGGCTGGTGGCACTCGAATGTCCCAGGAGTTCGGGGAGCTTTATACAAATGCAGATTTCCTGGTATCCCAACAGACTTAACTAAATCAGACTCTCTGGGGCCTAATATGTATTCTTCAAAGTTCCCTGGGGGATTCTGTTTCACAGCCTGGTTACAGATCCCTGAACCAAGTGACCTATTTATAAGATTTGTTCAAACTCTAAATTTGCCTGACATCATCTTTATTTTATTTATCCAAAACTTACCTTACTGCAAATAATAAACAGAATCTCGGGTCACTCCTATTTTAAGATTTAGTGAATGTGGTTGATTTTATTGTTGTTAAAAAAAATCCACTGCCCATCCATGGAGGGAATGGTATGGGAGAGGGACAGGGAAGTCCCGGGTATAGAAGCACGGGGTCCCTGTGCCCATAGACCTGAGTGAGAACAGGCACTCCTATTTTTATACCCAAACGTTGCATTTTCCAAGACCACTCTGGCCCTCCATATCCCCCTTCCTGTGCTGATATAAACCCAAGAGCTCAGCGGGCAAGCACACAAGTGGCTGAATGTGTTGTTCTACCAGCAAGTGTAGAACAACACAGCAGAGAAAGAGAATGATATATGCACGAGATCTTTTCACATTAGTCCATTTAGAGCTACCTTGTTTTAAAACACTGCATCAAAACTGTAGTATTCCCAGTATGATTCTACCACAACTGGTCTAACCACTGTTCTATTGATAGGTCTCTAACTTGTTTCTAAATAGTATCAAATGGTACAATAAATAGATTTCACATGCTCCTGAGTGTATTTCTCTAGGACAGATATTGAGAAGTGGACTTGTTGGATTGAAGGGTATGCTCACGTAAACTTTTTAATTGTCTCCCAGAAGCTCTTATCATTTTGTAGTCCCACCAAATGTGTATTCAAGTGTTTATATATTCCATCACCCTTGTCCACGTTGGATATTATGTATTTAGGAATCTGTGACAATCACACTGGGTTAAGAGTGATGCTATAATGTTATTTTACTTTGCATTTTCTGGACTAGTATTATGGTAAGAAGATTTTAACAGGCAGAGCAGACTAAAATACTCCTTCCCACCAATTTATTGGTTCACTGTTCCATGGGTCAGGAATACCGCTTTTTAAAAAAAAAAAAAAAATAGAGATGAGTTCTCACCATGTTGCCCAGACTGGAGTGCAGTGGCTATTCACAGGTGCAGTCTCACTACTGATCAGCATGAGTTTTGACTTGCTCTGTTTCTATGTTGGGCCAGTTCACCCTCCTTGAGCAACCTGGTGGCCCCACTCCCAGGAGGTCACATTATTGGTGCCAGATAGTCCAGACATCTGATGGGCACAGTGTACTACAGCCTAGAACTAACTCCTGGGCTCAAGCAATCTCTTGCCTCCCAAGTAGTTGGGATGATGAGGGTGACCTGCATGTCCAGGAGGAGGACAGCATATAATAGCTGGGTCCTCTACTCAGCATCTCATAAGGCTGAAACCAAGGTGCTGGCCAGGCGTGTCCTCATCTGGAGGCTTGATCCGCTTCGAAGCTTCCTCAGGCTGTTGGCAGAAGTCAGTTCCTTACGGTTGGAGGACTGAAGTCCTTTTGTCTTACTGGCTGTTGTTTGGGGACTGTTCTCAAATCCTAGAGGCCACACTCTCAGGTACTTGCCACATGACTTCCTCCAGCTCAGTCACGGAACCCACCCACCGTCAAGTCCCTCTCATGCTTTGAAGCTCTCAGAGTTTTCCTTCTGGACCCATGGAAGAAAACCGTCTGCTCTCAAAGGGCTAACGTGATTAGGTCAGGGCCACCCAGATCATCTCCCTATTTTAAGGTCAACTTTACCATCTGAATCACAGGAGAAAAACCCATGATTTTCACAGTCCCAGGGATTTTTCAGGGCACAGGCACTCAGGGCACAGGAAACTTTGGAGGCCACCTTAGAATTCTGCCCACTACACCACCAAAGAGGACGCAAAAGAGAGACCTTTCACATCAGACAGGAGCTGTATGTGGGCACGGCTTGTGCTAGGAACAGGGGTGCATGCATGTGTGCATGCGTGTGTATGTGTGTGTGCATGCGTGTGTGTGTGTGTGCATGGATTTGTATGTGTGTGTGTGTGTGTAAAGGACCTCCAAAGAAGCCCAGGTAGAGTTTCCATGAGGAGCTCAAGGTCTGCTGGATGATTAGCAGTTGAAGGAAGCTTAAGCACATGACTCATGACTCCAGGAAGTGTTCTCTTTTTCAGTGAAGCATCCCAGCAGCTGTAGCGATTTCTTCTGCGCGTGGTCTCCAATGCTCTTCATTACTGCTGCGTAGGGGTAGGAAGAAAGGGGCATAAATGTACTTCATACCAAAGCAGCATATGGTTGTTGCTTGCGCTGAAGGTCAACCTTCTGAGGAGAAAGCTGGAGGATTAGGGAAGGCTTCCTGGAGGAGATGACCTTTGAACCTGGCATTGAAGAGTGGGGCGAATTCCAACGGGATGAACTGGATATGGAAAGGGGCTTCCAGGAAAGACACAGCTAAGTGTGGAAAGCTGAAGAGCATTTCAGAAAGGGCGAGCAGCCTGTGTGTAGAGCTGAGAATGGAGGATCAGCAGCAGGAAAGAGCTGGGGCTGCATTGGGATGAGGGTAAGGAGCAGGCGGAGGAGTGTGGACGTCAGTAAAAATGCAAGATCAGCTTGACTTATCCTGACATTAGAATATTCTTCCCAATTCCCAGGAGGGAGAGGCTATATTCCAAGTTAATAGTCCATTTTAACACCTAACACGAAAGAGAGAGAGAGAGAGAAACACAGGCACTTAAGCCTGAAGTAAACACAGTCATTATAGTGACCACAAAAGCATCACTGATGGACCAATAAAAAGCGAAAGGAGTCACGGGGGAAACCAGTACATCTCTGCAGTGTGTAAAGCAACCCAACCTCGTAAACGCCGCTGACCTTTCCTGTGGCAAACGAAGACCGGAGAGCTTTCGTTGAAATTGGCGGTGAGACCACAGACACACTGCCCTTCACTGCTGTTACAGGTTGAATTGTGTCCCCCTAAAAGAGATGTTGTTCTAACCCTTGGTACCTGTGAATGTGACATTATTTGGGAACAGGGTCTTTGCAGAAGTAATCAAGTTAAGATGAGATCTTTAGCGTGGGCCTTAATTCAGTACGACTGGTGCCCTTAGGAAAAGAAAAGACACAGAATGACACCAGGGAGAGCACCATGGGAAGATGGAGGCAGAGACTGGAGTGATGTAACTGCAAGTAAAGGGACGTCCAGGATTCTGGCCACTGCCAGCAGCATGGGGAGAGGCCAGGAAGGACCTTCCCTCCCAGTGCCAGAGGGCATGTGTTCCTGCCGACACCGTGATTTCGGACTTCTGGTCTCCAGAACTGTGAGAAGATAAATTTCCATGGTTTAAGTCACCTGGTTTGTTGTGCTTTGTAGGACAACCTTGGAAAATGGGTAGAACATTCATTCATTTGTTCGTTTTTTTTTTTTTTTTTTGGCTCTGTCGCCCAGGCTGGAGTGCAGTGGTGCCATCTCAGCTCACTGCAATCTCCACTTCCTAGGTTTAAGCGATTCTCGTGCCTCAGCCTCCCAAGTAGTTGGGAATACAGGTGTTTGCCACCACGCCTGGCTAATTTTTTGTATTTTCAATGGAGATGAGGTTTCCCTATGTTGGCCACGCTGGTTTTGAACTCCTGGTCTCAAGTGATCCACCCTTCTTGGCTTCCTAAAGTGCTAGGATTACAGGCATGAGCCATCACTCCTGGCCTCTTTCATTCTTCAAATGTGCAGCGTGAGCCCACCACGATCCAGGCTTTGTGCTGGGGGCTGCAGGTGGACTCTCTGCTGAGCGAAGTGGTGGCTGGCTTCAGGCCCTGGCAGTCTGCTTTCTTTAAGGAGAAGTTATTATTACTGGGCAAGGCCATGTTGCAATGTTCTTAAGTGAACCTGCTGGGAATGCAGAGCCTTGGTCTGGGGAGACCACGGCTGAGGGGCACTTGGGGTGGGATCAGAGCAGAGCTGGGGCAGCATGACTTAGCTGTCACCTCTGGTGAGCTGGATGGACCTGTCCTTGGTACACTGAAAACCAACCAAAGGACTTAGGCAGGAGGGGCAGTAAAGGTGCAAAATATTCCACCGCCGGTGACCACACTGCAATAGCACATCTTCCTGCAGGCTTACAGGAATCAGTAACTGAACGTTCAGGCGTCAGGTTAGAGGCTCTGGCATCCGTCCCTCCTCGGGGTCAAATCTTAGCTCTGCTATTGCATGTTGGAACTTCACAACGTTTTTAACTTCTGAAAAGCCTCTGTATCTTTATCTGTAAAACACTGACGGAAATAGCTAACTTCTTAGGTTTGGTGTGAGCATAAAGTGAGAAAAATGTAGGTAACGTTCTCAGCGATATGCCTGGTGCCTGGGAAGGCATTCCTAAGGCCTCGCTGCTGAAAGCGACAGTGGCGCATAGAAAAGCGCAGGTCTGGGAGATTCGGTGGCCTTTGAAGTGGACACGCCGGTCAGGAACTTGGCATGTTTTGTGTCCTGTTTGGGGAAAGGTGGTCTCCAAGGCTCGCCACCGCTGGTGTGGTCCTGGCTCAGCGGGTGGAGAGAGCTCCAGATTTCAGGTGTGGAGCGAGCCCTTTAGGGGTGACGGCGCGAGGTCCCCTGAGTGCCCTGGGGGGGCGGGTTTTCCCAGCGAGAAGGGGCTCCCTGGCAGGAGCAGCGTTTACTGCGAAGGCCCACAGGTAACCGGGCCACGCACCCCGGGGCGAGACTGCAGTTAAAAGGTGGACGGCGGTCCCCGGTGTTCAGGGCCCCCTGGACGGTGGACCCTGAGAAGGAGCCCCCCCTTTGCGGGGCAGAGGGAGCCGGGGCCGCAGCGCTGACGGTGACCTGGGAACCTGGCGAGGGTCCGCGGGGCGGGCGGGGCGCTGGGAGCCGGCAGGAGGGAGGGGAGGGCAGAAGGCAGTGGGGGTGGGAGGGCCCCGTGCCTGCCCCGCGCTGGGGGAGCCGCGCGCCCAAGTCCCCGCGGCCACCACTGGGTGTCGCCCTTGCCCCGCGAAGGGAGCAGGCGCGCGTCCCCCGAGGCGCCTCAGCCCTCCCAGCGCCTCCGGGTTGACAGTGTCCTGGGACCCAGGTGGGCGTAGGGGTCCCAGCCCGGAGTCGCCCACCGCGGATCCCGAGTGGCCGGCGCAGTGCAAAGCCCGAGGCAGGGTAGGCCCGAGCCGCCGCCTACAGAGAGCCCGCCGGGCGGAGCCTCGCGGACGCGCTCCCAGCACCTGGATTCTGCGGAGTCCGCATCCTCACTGCGAAGCCGCTGGGGCCTCCAGGGGACGTCCTGTGACCGCTGTGGATTTAGGGCCTCAAGAGCCTCCGTCCTGCAGAGGGACCACGCCAGGGCCTCACCCGCCCAGAATCCGCAGGCGGAGGGGTCCGCCTCCCCAGGACAGAGGCCCCGCCCGACCCTGGGGGCCTCAGACCTCCGGACCCGTCCCCTCCAGGGGCCTAGGGGACAGCGGCTCCCAGAGCATCGCTGGGAAAGTCGTTCCCGGGTCCTCACCCCGCATCCGGGCTCAGCTCTCCAACAGCCCCTGCTACTGAAAGGCTGGGGGAGCCGCCAGCATCAGGAGCAAAAGCAGAAATTCTAGAACCAGACCCAGGAGGCACGGAAATAATGAACAGCGACAACAGCTCACACCTGGCACTAACCCGTGCCCGGCGCTGTGCTACGTACCTTACCAGTAATTACTCATTCAATTCTCAAGAGTCTTTAGGGGGATATTTATCACTGTGGTACAACTGAGGAAAGTGAGGCACAGATCTTAAATCTCTCTGGGTCTCAGTTTCTGAAACTTGAACAGTTTGAAGGAAAGTGCCCTGGAAGTCTGCATGTGGATGGGCTCAGAGGACCCGTGACCCCGGAGGACCTGTGACTCGGGAGGGAGGCTCTCCACCCTCCACATGTTAGGGATGCATCATTTTACGGAAACGGGAGGGAATTTCATGGTGAGAGCCAAAGCGTAGGGGGCCGGCCAGGAGAACGGATTTTTGGACATGCTGGGGACAAGAACGTTATAAAAACGGCAGCCAATGGGCTGGGGTGCAGGGGCGCTATCAGGACTCACTGCAGCCTCAACCTCCTGACCTCGCGCAATGCTCCCGCCTGGGCCTGCTGGTGGTCTCAGTGGCGGGAAAGGAAAACTACATGCGATTTAGGGGAGGACGAAAAGAACACCCATCACGGGACTATCCCTAACGGAGACAGGCAGCCGCGACGCTGGGTCTTCAGTCCCTGGCCCAGCATGGTTGCCGTGTAGCCCTGCCCTCCCGGTGCCATCTTGCCTCAAGGCCCAGCTGCCTGGCCTTTGGGGACACTGTAAGGTGGTCCTCGGCCTGACCTGCTCCCCCATGAAGGCGCCCCTCCGGGTGCCCCATTTGGAATTACAGGAGGGGGAGTGTGGGAGGGAACTTAGAAGAAACTGTTTTAAATAACAGAAGCGAACACTCTCGAGGACAGCCTAAAAAGGCTTTCTTTGATGATGAAGCCTGGGAGAGTTAGGACTGAAGGAAGGACTGGAGGAAGGTGAGGATTCGGACGAGGCCACAGGTGCATCTCCTGCCAGTGGAAGCGCTGGGCAGGGAGACCAACCAGCTCTGCTGTGCCCATCGGCAGAAGCCAGGCAGGCTGGGTCCATGCGACCTCGGGCTGTGCAACCGGGCAGCCATCGCCCCTCACAGAGCTGTTAGAGGCTCAGAGGAATCACTGTGTATGAATCACCTAGCGCAGCGCTGACTCGTAGTTCGTGCTCTATTTTAGTATTATTCTTCCTTTGAAATAAAAACTTGCGGAAAATTCGGGAAAAGAACAGGGAGAGTCCATGGGAACGTCCAGCCTGACTGCTTCCCTTTAAGGTGAGGAGACGGCACAGAGAGCTACTGTCGCAGCGGGCGCCTGAGGGGACACTCCGCTGGGGCCGCCTGCCTGCCACCTGCCAACTCCCTTCTTAGCTGGTGAGACACAGTCAGGACCGTCCCACAGCCCTCCTGGGGGCTGAGTCTGACCACGGCGCAGCGCCTGGGTCAGCCATACGGACTGTCTGCATATCAGTTAGGGTGCTAGGGATAGACACTCCAACTCAAAATAGTTTGAGCCAACTCCCCGCCAAAAAATGTACTTGTTCATTTAACTAAGACGTCTGAGATTGGTAGATCCGGGACCTGAAATGACTGCGTCAGGACACTGTCGCCTCTGTGTTCTTTTTTTTCTTTCTTCCTTTCCTTCCTCCCTCCACCCCTCCCTCTCCGTCCCTCCCTCCCCTTTTCTTTCTTGACAGGGTCTCACTCTGTCACCCAGGCTGGAGTGCAGTGGCACAATCATGGTTCACTGCAGCCTCGAAGTTCTGGGCTCAAGCAATACTCTGATACTCCTAAAACTAGAAAGGTTCCCCTGTCCCCCTCACAGGGTGTGTGATCTGGGGAGTGGCTCACTTCTTCAGTGTCCCACTGCTCAGATCTCTAGGTGAGCATACACACAGGCAAGCTGTGGGTCTCCGACTCCATGACAGTGTCTAGGGGTGAATGTTTACGGCTCCTGAAGCCCCAGTGGGTGTGCTACAGGGTCTCTTAGTTTGCCCTCTGTAGGTGTAGGTGGTTTGTGTTAACCAGCTCGGTTAGACCCTCTACCTTGTTGCAAGGACAGAAGGCTTTCCGTATCCTGGGTTCTTGCCTTGGTGTACTGGAAGAATCAGATCACACGTGGGCTTGGAGAATGAGATTTGAGTGGAAGCATTCTCAGCCAATGGTGAAGCCAAAAGGGAGATGGTTTTCCTCTGGAGTTGGGCTGCTTAGTGGCCCAGCTCTCCTCCAACTGCCCTGGCCAAACTCCGCATCCTTTCACTGGTTAATGGCCGGCCTGCATGCCTTCCATAGCTGGCCTGCCTGCCTTCCCACTGGGCGGTGGGCTCTCAACGACCAGCTGCTTGTGTCTCCCGCCCATGTGTTCCTCATGACTTCCAGCACATCTGTGTCTGCCCGCTAGGGTCATGGGTTTTTATAGGCCCATGATGGGGGCATGGCAGGCCAGGGTGGTCTTGGGAAATGCAGCATTTGCGTAGGAAATGCCTGTCCTCACGTAGGTCTGTGAGGGTGGAGCCCTATCCAGGAACCACGTCCTCCTCTACACAGCACTTGCCTTCCCCTTTTCCGTATCATTTAAAGGGACCATGCCCTTCCCTTCCCAGCATTTCACTATCACTCCCACCTCAGCCTCCTGAGTATCTGGGACCACAGGCATGTACCACCACACCTGGCTAAATTTATTTTATTTTTTTGTAGAGACAGGGGTCTCACCACGTTGCCCAGGCTGGTCTTGAACTCCTGGACTCAAGGGATCCTCCCACCTCAGCCTCCAAAGTGCTGGGATCCTCTATGTTTCTTTGGGTTCATTCTCAGTAGGTTCTCCTCATGTGGGGTAAGGTGGCCACCAGCAACTACAGGCTTCCATGGTCCTTGTGTTTTAAAATGCAGGTTTTATTATTAGTATTCAGATATGGTGAGGCCAAAGATCAGGAGACAGCTGCTGTTGGAGAGATTGTTACCCACAGTCCCCAAGAGGAAGGGGCACACTGCACCACACAGGGCACCCGGGGAAGCAGGAGTTGGTCAGGAGGCAGAGGACATGAGGGGAACATGTGGGCAAGAGTCATCATTGTGGTTGTCATGGGAAGGAATGGTCAAGGTAGGTAAGCAAGTTTAGCAGGTATAGGATTGGCCGGCTTAAATAATCTCAGCAGGCTCTAGGATGTAGGGGCTGCCCTAATTGTCTGATATCTGTGAAATGGGAGAGTTCCCTGACCCTCTTCACAGGATGTGTGACAAGGGTGTGGTTCATGTGTTTGGCCACCGTGCTCTCAAACCCCTTATGGGAGGGGGAGCATGCAGACAGGCAGGCTCAGAAGCGTGTGTGACAGTGTGCTATTTTAGCTTTGCTGTCCACAGATGGCTTAAGTGTTAACCAGTTCAGTGGACCCTCTGCTTTTTCGCAAGGACAGAGGGCCAGTGTGACAGGTTTCTGTGTCCCAAACTCTCGTCCAGTATCACTGAAGAATCAGGTCACACATGGACTTGAAGGTTGGTGAATGCAGGGGTTTTATTGGGTGGTGGAGGTGGCTCTCAGCAGGATGGATGGGAGCTAGAAAGGGGCTGGAGTGGGAAGATGATCTTCTCCTGGAGTTTAGTCATCCAGTGGCTGAACTCCTCTCTAACTGCCTCTAGCCAAACTCCTCTTGGCATTTAGGCACTCCTTCTCTTCTCTCTGCCACACCATTCTGCTGTTCTTCTGCTCTTCTGTTTGTCTTCTCATCTCCTTCTGGAGCCTGGGGTCTGGGGTTTTTATGGGTACAGGATAGTCGGGTGTGGTGGGCCAAAAGACAACTTTTTGGGCCTGAAAACAGGAATGTCTGTTTCCATTTAGGGCTCAGGTATCCAGGCTTCAGGGTGGGGCCTTTGCTGGGGAACAGCCCTCTTCTATCCAGTATTTCCTTGTCTCCTGTCCATAATCTGGGCCTGAGTGAGCAAAGCAGGTCAGTAGTGCCCCAAGTGTGAGAGCCCAATAAAGGCGGCTGCTGGGGAGTATGCATATGTGCACATGAAAGGCACACCAACAGGAGAATCTTTTGCTATTTCTAGGAATTAACTATCCCTGGGAGCGCAGTCTCTTCAAGGTCAGCAAGGCTCCAGATATTAAAGTATCAAAAAGATAGAAAACAAAAAGTCATACTTAACACTCGCAACCCCAGTAAAGAATTTGCCTCTCTTGGCTGGGTGTGGTGGCTCATGCCTATAATCCCAGCTCTTTGGGAGGCTGAGGCAGAATGACTGCTTGAGGCTAGGCGTTTGAGACCAGCCTGGGCAACAAAGCAAGGGGATTCCCCGTCTCTCCAAAAAGTTTTTATAATATCAGCCTGACGTGGTGATGCAGCCTGTAGTCCTAACTGCTTGGGAGGCTGAGGCAGCAGGATTGCTGAGCCCAGGAGTTAGAGGCGGCAGTGAGCTACAGTCATGCTGTTGCACTCCAGCCTGAGTGATAGAGTGAGATCCTGTCTCAAAAACAAAACAAACAAAGTCCGGGGAGGCTCTGATTGGCTTATGTGTGTCATATGCTCAATTACCAAATGCTGGCAAGAATGTGGAGAGGCTGGATCTCTCATCATTAGTGGGAATATAAAATGTACTGACACTCAGGAGAATAGTTTGGTAGTTTCTTTAAAAACTAAGCAGACACTTCCCATATGATGCAACAATGCCATTCCTGGGTGTTTATCCCAGAGAAATGGAAGCTTACATTCACACAAAAACCTATACACAAATGTTCATAATAGTTTCATTTGTAATAGTTCCCAAAAAGCCAATCTTAAAGCATCATCTATTGTATGATTCTATTTGTACAACATTGTTGAAATGAGAAAATCAGAGAGAGGGAGGAGAGATTACAAATTGCCAGGGGTTAGGGATGGCGGGGGTGGGCAGGATAGCATGCGGGAGATCTTTGTGGGCTGAATAGTTTTTTATCTTGATGGGTGGTGGTTACAGGACGCTGCACACTGGGGAAATGGCACAGCACTACACACACATTGTATCAGTGTCAATTTCCTGGGTTGATGTTGTACTATACTTATGTAAGAAGTAACCACTGGGCGTGGGGAGGGGTGAAGGTTACTTGGAACCTCTCTATACTATTTTTGTAACTTGCAATCTATATTTATTTCAAACTAAAAATATACCATTCTGTGGGTGTTCAGGCAGTGCTAGGTGAATGAACAAATCCCAGTTGCCCTGGGGGAAGAGTGTGAACACAGCTGGCACTGTTTCTGCCTGTGCACTGAGAGAAGAGGGTCTGTTCTGTTCTCCCATCAACCCCAGCTGCAGCCATAACTGTGCTAAGTGATAAGCTTCAGACTCATCCACGTGGGTCTCCCCCACCACTCTTAGCTCAGGGTGGAAAGAGAGGCCCGCAGTCCCAGCTCCAAGTGCACGCACCATCACTTGCATAGGGGAGGAGTCTTAATGGCACCATCAGCCTTTAGAAATGAGAACGTTCACCAGGCACAGTGGCTCACGCCTAGAGTCCCAGCTACTCAGGAAGCTAGGGCAGAAGGACTGCTTGAGGCCAGGAGTTCGAGGCTGCAGTGAGCTATGATTGCACCACTGCATTCCAGCCTAGGCAACAGAGGGAGACATGAAGAAAAAAAAGTTGATGGAATTTTATTTTATTCAGCCAGCCAACATGAATCCGATATAACAACTTAGGAAATACTTAGGATGGTCAGAGAAACAATTAGGAGACAGTTTTATGTGCTCAATGTCTGTACCTATATATAAAATATAAGTATCTGGATAAAAACAGGAAGAGAATATGTCAAAATGAACACACTGTATTATGCTTTTATGGCAGTAGGATTAAGGGTGGGTTTTCCTCTTTTGCTTTTCAAACTATTCATGAAGTTGCTTGTGGTACTTTCTTTTTTAGTTTTTAAATGTGTAACTTGAGACATTCTTTCTAACCTGTCCCCATCTACCTGGTTCCCAACAACCACTTTTGTTAGTTTCTTGTATATCCTTCCACATTCTCTTTTCTTTTCTTTTTCTTTTTTTTTGAGACGCTCTGTTGCCCAGGCTGGAGCAATCTCAGCTCACTGCAACCTCTGCCTCCCAGGTTCAAGCAATTCTCCTGTCTCAGCCTCCTGAATAGCTGTGATTACAGGCACCCATCACCACATCTGGCTAATTTTTGTATTTTTTGTAGAGATAGTGTTTCACCATGTCGGCCAGGCTGGTCTCAAACTCCTGGCCTCAGGTGATTCACCCGCCATGGCCTCCCAAAGTGCTGGGATCACAGGTGTGAGCCACCCGCATCTGGCCATCCTTCTACATTTTCTTGATGCAAATATAAGCAACCCTGAACTCTCTCTCTCTCTCTCTCTCTTTATATGTATATATATATATATATACTGAGCAGTGGTGCTACCACGGCTCCATGCAGCCTCAACCTCCCAGGCTCAAGTGATCGTCCAGCCTCAGCCTCTGGAGTAGCTGGGACTATAGGCACGTGCAACCACACTCGGCTAAGTTATTTTTGCTTTTTTTTTTTTTTAGTAGATACAGGGGGATCTCATTAAGTTTCCCAGGCTGATCTCAAACTCCTGGGCTCAAGCAGGCCTCTCGGCTCAGCCACCTGAAGTGCTGGGATTGCAGATATGAGCCGCCGCACCTGGCGCCTGAGCAATGTTATTTCCCCTCATTCGAACATAAAAGCAGCATTTTAAATGCAGTTTTTGCCCACCACCCCCCCTCCACCTTTTTAAAATTACTTTTTCTTTCTGTATCATACATGATACTTTAAAAAAACAAACAGAGACAAAAATCCCAAACAAACAAGCCAATGGATGTGTGAATGCTGTGATTTCCAAACAAGCAGGCAAATGAGAATCCTGTGGGCAGAGGCTCACCTGGTCCAGGCCAGCTCCCTCACCTTAAGTCTGTCTCCCCACTCACTTCCTAGTAAAACAGAGGACTTACCTCCCTGGCCACTTACCAAGCATTGCTCTGAAGTCCAGGCTAGTAGGCAAGTATCTGTTCCGTGTTGGTGAAACAGTTTTGGGAACAGATCTGAATGGGTTTCTGTTAGCAGCTAGGGGCATCTCCTGCTCTGCTCTTGTTGCTTAACTGTCCCTTTTCCTCCCAATAAAATAGACTATTTTATTCTTGTTGCTTTAAAATTTGTAGTTGACGTGTAATAATTGCACGTTTATGGTGTACTGAGTGATGCTCCACACACGTCTACAATGTGTAATAAACACCTCAAACACCCATTACTTCTTTGTGTTGGAAACATTCAAAATCCTCTCTTCTAGCTATTTGAAAACATAAATACATAAATGATTGTTAATTCTAGTCATTCTGCAGTACTATAGAACATTAGAACTTGCTCTTATCTCACTTAAACTTTGTGTTCATTAACCAACCTCTTTCCAGCCTCCCCTCCCCCCTTACCCTTCCCACACTCTTGTAACCACAATTCTTAAAGTGGGCTAATGTTTAACAATACAGGCACACTTTAGTTATAACTGAAGCCCATATATAACTGCCCTGTCCTGCCTGCCCATTTGCAAATAAGATAAAATCCCTAAGTCTCTTGGGAGAATTAAGAGCTTCCCAGGACTGCAGTGGGAAGCTGAGAGGCGCCCATGGCTGTGGGGGCTGCCCAGTTCCAGTCCGGGTCCCACCCTTGTTTGGCACCTTGCCTTGCCTGTTCTGAAAGCTGGAAGCATCTGGGTGCGGCTGGCCCCAGACACCATGGGAGACAGGACTGCGCTCCAGGACGCCAAAGGTAGGATGCCATCAGGGACAGAGGATGCATCAGCAGCAAAAAAGGAGCAGGTGAACATTTGCTGGAGGCCACTGCTCTCTCGAATGTCTCCTGTCATTGGTTTAGCTTAAACTGTGTCCCTTTCTTTTCTGGGCCTGGATGTGGCTCCTGAGAACATCCATGGGGTGGCTGACTGCACTGGATTCTGCCCCCAAGGCGGGGCAGAGCCTGGAGACTTGGCCCTGCGATGTTAGAAAGCTGGGAAGAAGCCCCAGATCTCAGGATGCCCTCGCCCTGGGTACCACACTGGAACTGGGTCCTTGTATTTGATGGATGGCAACTTCTCAGTGCCTCAGTTTCCCCATGGGAGATTGGTACAAGGACCACCTTCTCTTTGGTCATGGGATGCAATAAAAAAGTCGGATCAGTATAGCAAACTCAGGTGCCTCGGATGAGCAAATGGGGGGAGCAGCTGAGTAAAAACAAATAATAGATTTATTTTCTTTCCTTTTTTTTTTTTTTTTTTTTTGTGAGGCACAGTCTCACTCTGTTGCCTAGGCTTGAGTGCAGTGGCATGATCGCAGCCCACTGCAACCTCTGCCTCCCAGGTTCGGCGATTCTCTGGTCTCACCTTCCCGAGTAGCTGGGATTACAGGTGTCTACCACCACGCCCGGCTAATTGTTTCTATTTTTAGTAGAGATGGGATTTCGCCATGTTGGCCAAGCTAGTCTGGAACTCCTGACTTCAGTTGATCCACACGCCTCGGCCTCCCAAAGCGCTGGGATTACAGGCGTGAGCCACCGTGCCCAGCCTCTAGATTTCTTTTCTTGAAACATGAAACTCTTTTGGCTTAGTTTAGATTTCCTAGCCTTTTGGTAGAGACGTAGGTATAAAAAACACCACTTTCCTTCTCAACTCTGCTCTAAGGAAACTAGAGACCCAGTTGACTGTAGCCGCCAACTGCTTTGGGCCTCTGTGTGGGCAGAGGATGGGCAGAGTGGAGCTGTGGGGATGGAGGGAGCAATGCCACTTCCAAGGGGCAGCAGAGGCCACGGCCAGGCAAGAAAGCAAGCCTCGCGCCACCAGGGCAAACTTTTCAAGAGAAGTTAGAAACCTGTTTTCTTGTTTTGTTTTGTTTTTTTTTTTTTACATTTCTCAATGTTTAAATGCTGGCAAATGATTCAAAGAAGTGTCAAACACTTTGGGCCAATCAAAACAGGTCTGAGGGCCTGTCTGAGGGCAGTCTCAGGCTGCCAGTTCACTGACCTCAGACCCAGACCTCTTTGGAGCCATGTGCCGACGGCTGGCAGTTGGCCTGCTGTTTCCGCAGGCTGTGGGGAGAGTCTGCAGACCAGCCCTCCCACCCCGCAGCTGTCATTCTGTGGGACACACTGAAAGATTTCATTTTGAAATATAAATGTGCTAAGGATTTTCTGCAAGTTTGTCACCCACCTTTTCCACTGTTTCTCGGCAACAGCTTGACATAGCTGAAGTGCTCTGCAGTGACACATGGGTGGCTGCAAGCTGGGCAGCTCATTCCGCTCTAGTCCTCAGTTCCAACTAGACACGCATCCAGCTCAAACCTTCACTGGCTCTAAGACCAATTTTAGGGGGTAGGGAAGGAGTTTTTCTAACATGGTATCAAAAGGTAACAACGTCACTCATGGTTTTAGCTGAGTCTCTGAGGGTGCACTGCAGAGGTAATTTTAAATCTTCTAGTAGTCACGTTAAAAAATTAAAAATTAGCTGGGTGTGGTGGTGGGTGCCTGTAGTTCCAGCTACTCAGGAGGCTGAGGTGGGAGGATTGCTTGAGGCTGGGAGGCAGAGGTGGCAGTGAGTTAGACCATGCCACTGCACTCCAGCCTGCGCAACAGAGAGAGACCCTGTCTCAAAAAATATAAAAAATTTAAAAAATTAAAAATTAAAATAAATAGGTAAGGTTAATGTTAATAATGCATTTTATTTAACACAACATATCAGTTCCATATGTGATCAATGTAAACATCATAATGGGATATCTTACGTTATTTTTCACCCCAAGTTTCGGAACTCCAGTGTGTGTCTTACACTCACAGCACATTTCAGGCGCTCTGTGGCCACCTGTGGCTAGTGGCTACCACATCAGAAAGTCTAGTTGCAAGGCAAGAAGGGCCAGCAATTGCCACATTCCCAAGTGAGACGCTAGATTACCTAAGCAAGAAGAGAATCCGGCATCTCCTCAAGTAGGCAAAACAATACATATTCTCCCCGTCTTCCCCTCTGCCACATTTTCTTTCCACTGAGAAAATGTCTTCATCAGCCTGGTTCGGTGGCTCATGCCTGTCATTCTGAGGTGGGTGGATCACTTGAGGTCAGGAGTTTGAGACCCTGTCTCTACTAGAAATACAAAAATTAGCCTGGTGTGGTGGTGTATGCCTGTAATCCCAGCTACTTGGAAGGCTGAGGCACAAGAGTCACCTGAACCCAGGAGGCGGAGGTTGCAGTGAGCTGAGATCTCACTACTGCACTCCAGCCTGGTGACAGAGCGAGACTCCATCTCCAAAAAAAAAAGCAAAAAAGTCTTCACGGTGAAGGACGACCACACCATGCTCAGCTTACCTGGCACACACTGCTGTCCAGCCCAGCAATCAGACAGGACAGTAGTCCCACTTATCCACGCACGGTTTCAGTTACCCGAGATCAGCCTCAGTCCGAAAATACCAAATGGAAATTCCGCTAATAAACAATTGGTAAGTTTTCAATTGTGGCTGTTCTGAGTAGCATGAGGAGCGTGATGAAATGCTGTGCGGTCCTGCTCTGTCCTACCTGGGATGTGAATCATCAGTTTTCCAGCATGTCCACAGTGCAGGCACTCCCCAACTGTTAGTCACTTAGAGATGCCTCAGTTATCAGACCAACATCACAGAGTCCCAGTGCTTGTGTGCCAGTACCTCTTCTTTGACTTAATAATGCCCCTAAAAGTGCAAGAGTAGTGATATTGGCATATTGTTATAACTGTTCTATTTTATTATTGTTGTTGTTCGTCTCTTACTGTGGCTAATTTATCAATTAACCTCCATCATAGGTATGTATGTATAGGAAAAAACAAACCTTATAGGATGGTAGGGTAGTAACCCTACCCTATACGATGGTAGAGTTCCATACTATCTGTGGCTTCAAGTATTCACTAGGGGGCTTCGAACATATCCCCTGCAGGTAAGGGGGGACTCCCATGTCTGCTTCTACCATCAGCAGTCAGACTTTCCCCTTACCTGGGGCTCAGCTTGCTCTGCATGTACTGTTGTCCAGCCCAGCAGTCAGCTCTGGAGCCAGCTCTGAGGAGGCAAGGCCGATGGAGCAGAGAGTCAGAGCCTGCTCTGGGACTTGTAGCTGATACTGCCACCAGCCGGTCAGGGCCAGTGGGAATACCGCCCCTCTCCACTCTCCCACCGATGTTGACCCTGAAGGAGCCATAGGCAACTGTGAGGGCGAGGAAGAGAAACTTGGGGTGGGGAACACAGGCAACACCCATCCAGGCCCCCTGCTGACAGGCAGGTTCCCAGGCTGCGGCAGCCTGGCCCTGGGTGGGAGAGTAAGCTTTAGCTGGAAATGAAGTTTGAAAGTCCTGGATCATTCTGCTGGGGTGGATTTACTCATTGCTGAACTAAGGTGGTTTGTGTTTCTAAATTAATCAGAGAGTTTTCTTTAAAACATTCCAGAGGCCAGGCATGGTGGCTCATGCCTGTAATCCCTGCACTTTGGGAGGCTGAGGCAGGTGGATCACGAGGTCAGGAGATCGAGACAATCCTGGGCAACATGGCAAAACCCCGTCTCTAGTAAAATACAAAAAATTAGCCTGGTGTGGTGGGGCACACCTGTAGTCCCAGCTACTCAGTAGGCTGAAGCAGGGGAATCGCTTGAACTCAGGAGGCGGAGGTTGCAGTGAGCTGAGATCGTGCCACTGCACTCCAGCCTGAGAGACAGAGCAAGACTCCGTCTCAAAAAAAAAAAAAATGTGTTGGGGGGAGGTGGGAATTCATATAACAACATGGCTGTAATTGCTTACATGGCAAACCACTATGCCATTGTCTTTTTTTCTGGTGATGTGTGAAAATTTTCATAATGAAAAATTTTAAACAGTGGCTAGAGGAGTTTTTAAAATTGGGAGTGAGCAGGAGAGGTATAGAACCTGCTGGAAATTCACGCATGGGTGGGATCAGAGCTATCTTCAGAGCAGGTTTCAACGGCCAAACTATAGGGGGAAATGAAAAAATAATCCAGTCGTTTTCTGAGTACACCCTGTGAGATCCACTTGTCCAGTGTTCTGCTTATTTTTTCTGGGTGGTTGAACTGATGTGTTCCCATCCTCCATTCCTAGGGAGTGCCTTCTGGCCAAGACTTCCCCAGTGCTCACCCCAGCAGGATCTGGGCAGTTCTGTGGCTCCCTGGCTTTTCTGGGCGATCTGATGACATAGCAGCTCCTTGCCACAGACACCAAGATAGATGTTCCCGGAGTGCAGAGCCCTGGGGATGCGGAAGGACAGCCTCTGTGAAGACAGTTACCACAGCAGGGGCTATTAGTCACCAAGGATCATTTGACATTTTGAAATGAACTCCTGGGCTCTCTTAAGTAAGCTGGAATACGGAATCGTGCCTAAAGCGGTGGCTGTGTCGGGGGCTGGGGGTCCCTGCCAGGAGGGGAGGGAGGCTGGGTGCAGTGCCTCAATGTGGAGAAGTGAGCAGCACAGCACATGCACAGGAACCTCCCCGGTCTGCCTGTGGTCCCTCCGCTGGGGCCGCAGCCAGCAGCAGCTTTGGTGGTGTGGGTGGGTGACCTCGCTTACCATTGACCTTTGTGACAAGCCTTACTGGCTCCTCTGCACGAGCTTGCCACCGAATGTCAGCCGAAACCTGAGTCAGGTGAGGCCTAGGCCAAAGGCCCCTCTAGCTGTCCTTTCTCAGGCTCAGAGGATGCTCACGGAGAAAAGCCACCAGTCAGTTGAGCCCATCTCTGGCACCAAAGCTCACAATGAGGACACGCCGAGGAAACTGGCTTTTCATAGTTAGATTTGGTTTTCTTCCCTGAGCATGACAAGCAGTACTTTATGAAGACTCCCTAAATGCTGGGCATTGTTCAATGCTTGGAATCATGTAATCCTCATAGCAACCCTGTGGGGAGGGGCTCTCCGTGTCCCTGTCGTGTGGATGAGAAACGGTAGGCTTGCAGAGAAATAAAATAAACTATTTTATTTTATTTTTATTTTTATTTTATTTTTATATTTATAAAATTATATATTTATATTTATATATATTTTATATATATATTTTAAAATTTATATTTATATTTATTTTATTTTTATTTTTATTTTATTTTATTTTATTGAGGTGACTTGTCCAGAGGAGCACAGCGAGCGAATTGTGACTAGGACTCAACGCAGCCACAAAAGACTGGCTCTCAACCACGGATCCTGCCACCCCTGGAGCTTTAGGAAACCAGGCTCATTACAGGTTCCAATCGAGTGAGGGATGTGTGGGGCTTCCAGTGGGGGCCCTGGAGCAGTCGGGCAGCGTTACATTCCTTAGAGTCAGCTACATATGGGACATTCCAATCCAGGTGTGGTCAAGTGAGGCTCTGTCACGCAGGGGTTCCTGGGCAACCTATGGGAAGAATGATTTTTTTTGTTGTTGTTGTTGAGACAGGGTCTTGCTTGGTGGCTCAGGCTGGAGTGCAGTGGCTCGATCATGGCTCACTGCAGCCTCAACCTCCCGGGATCAAGCTCCCATCTCAGCCCCCAGAGTAGCTAGGGTCACATGGGTCCAAGAGGTAAACCCAGATTTCCTGTTATAATCCCAAGGTCATTCTACTCCAGACCTAAGGTACCTCCCTCTTTCACTCCTGCAGCCTGTGCTGTGCTTTTTTTTTTGGACAGAGTCTCACTCTGTCACCCAGGCTGGAGTGCAGTGGCATGTACTCAGCTCACTGCAACCTCTGCCTCCCAGGTTGAAGTGATTCTCATGCCTCAGCCTCCCAAGTATGTGGGATTACAATACCCACCACCATGCCTGGCTAATTTTTGTATCTTTAGTAGAGATGGGGTTTCACCATGTTGGTCAGGCTAGTCTCAAACTCCTGACCTCAAGTGATCCGCCCGCCTTGGCTTCCCGAAGTGCTGAGATTACAGGCATGAACCACTGCACCCAACCTGTGCGGTCTTTTAAGATTCATTGGTGAACAAGTACATTCATTTGCTAGGAATACTTAGATGTTTGTTTACAAATGGATATCTCCCCAACCAGATTCTGAGCTCTTTTAATCAACTCAATACATTATGAAACAAACAACAACGATGCAAGCAGACTAAAAAAAAAAAAGTGCATCTTGTCCCCAGGTAGGAACTTCCCCATAAATCTCCTCATCTTTCAATACCCCCCTTCTCCCCTGCACAGCTAGCATGGGTTCTGGGGTAGGGTTTATGTTTCCAAAAGTGCCTAATAGGAACTTGCTTATCATTAGTTCTTCAAATCTGGGGAATGCTCATTTGTTTGCTTGTGTGAAAATGAATGCACATTTTACCCAGTACACACACAGACACATACAGACACACATGCACAAGCGCGCACACACACACTTGTATGTGCATATATATATATATATATATATATATATATATAATACATATGTTAGTCAAGCACAGAGAACAAAATTTGGAGAAGTGCCAGATCATGAAGAGTGTTTAATCTTTAATCCCGGGGTAGGGCCAAAATATCATTATAGGCAATTTTCATCTTTTGTGCATGCTTGCAGCTTATCCAAAAAACATTTTCAAAATAAAATATTGAGTATGTATAAAAGAATATCAGTAAAATGTAAGTAAGGTATGAAGAGATACTCACATACTCACCACCTGGGCAAAGAAGTAGAACACGTTACTGTTCCTCTGAAGTCCCCTGTTAGTCCTTCCCAATGCCATCCGTGCCCCTTAGCCTTCAGAGGTAACCATGTCCCTGAATTCTGTGTTTATCAGTCTACTTTTCTTTTAGTTTTACTGTATGTGTTTGCAGCCCAGAAGAGCTATCTGTTTCATTTTGTGTTTTTACATTTTCAATAAATGGAAACATACTGTTAAGTACTTTTCTGCAACTTGGGAGATTAATCCATGTTGTTGCATATAGTTCATTCATTTTCAGTGAGTGAAGTTTATTCATTTTCAATGCTATATAATATTTCATTGTATTATAATGTATTTAACTATTTTATCATTCTTGGACAGCTACATTGTTTATAGTTTTTATTTTTTAATATTATAAGCAAGGCTATTATGAACATTTTTATACAATTCTCTTGGTGTTACACATTGCCATTGAGAAAAATATCTGAGAGGAATTTCTGGTCATAGAGTATGTACATATTTAACTTTACTAGATGATGTCAGTCTTCCAAATTGGTTGTACAAACTTATACTCCCACCACAGTCTTTGGAAGTTTCCATTGATCCTCTTCCTCATCAACACTCAGCAATTCTTGTTAGGCTTCTTAATTTTAGCTGCTGGGTGGGTGAGTAACAGTTTCTCATTGTAGTTGTAATTTGCATTTCGCTGATTGCCAATGAGGTTTAGCACATTTTCATGTTTATCGGCCATTCAGAAATCTTTTCTGAAGTGCCTGTCTGATTAATTTTTTTTTTCTTTTTGTCCTCTGATGCTGAAACTGAAAACCTGTTCAATACTTTAGTCTTTTCTGTTGGGTTTTTTATATCAGTGTTTGGTAATGCTTCCTATATCCTAGAGATGGGCCCTTTAATATGTGCAGCAACGATTACCGCCAATCCCACAGCTTGCCTTTTCATTCTCTTCATGGTGTCTTTTGATGAACAGGAGTTCCTAAATGTAATGCACTCAAACTTAGCAACCATTTCCTTTATGTTCAGTACTTTTTGTGTTTTAAGTTCCCCTACCCTGACAGCATGAAGATATTTTCCTATATTATTTTCTGGAAGCAATCTTGTTTTGCCTTTCATCTTTAGATCTGCCGTCTAGATTGATTTTTGTGTATGTTGTGTGGTAGGGTGACATTTCTTTTTCTTCTTTATGTGGATATCCATGGAGCTATTGAACAGAAAGGAACATCCTTTCCCCACTGCCCTGCAGTACTGCCTTTTCCATAGATCTGTGTCTATCCATTGGTGTATGAGTCCGTTCTCACATTGCTATAAACAACTACTTGAGTCTGGGTAGTTTATAAAGAAAGGAGGTTGAATTGACTCACAGTTCCACAGGCTGTACAGGAAGCATGGTTGGGGAGGCCTCAGAAAACTTAAAAAATCATGGCAGAAGGTGAAGAGGAAGCCAACACATCTTACCATAGCAGAGCAGGAGGGAGAGCAAAGGGGGGATATGCCACACACTTTTCAACAACCAGATCTTGTGAGAACTCACTCACTATCACCAGAACAGCAAGGGGGAAATCAGCCCCCATGATCCGATCACCTCCCACCAGGTCCCTCCCCCAACACTGGGAATTACAATTAGACATGAGATTGGGGTGGGAACACAGAGCCCAACCATCAATTGGTCAGTCTACATTTGTTATACAGTAAAACAGTATAATGTCTTATTTTAGCTTTCTAATGAATCTTGCTTCCCGACAGAGGAGATCTTCTTCAAGATGATGTTAGCTACTCTTGACCTTTGCATTTCCTGATGAATTTTAAAATCACCTTGTCTGGGCTGGGCGTGGTGGCTCACGTCTGTAATCCCAGCCCTTTGGGAGGCCAAGGTGGGTGGACGCCTCAGGTCAGGAGTTAGAGACCAGCCTGGCCAACATGGTGAAACCCCCTCTCTACTAAAAAATACAAAAATTACCCGGGCGTGGTGGCAGGCGCCTATAATTCCAGCTACTAGAGAGGCTGAGGCAGGAGAAGCACTTGAACAGGGGAGGCGAAGGCTGCAGTGAGCCGAGATTGAGCCATTTTACTTCAGCCTGGGCAGTAAGAGTGAGACTTTGTCTTAAAAAAAAAAAACGAAAAACCGTTTGTGTCCACAAAAAGCGAACTTTGATTTGGCTTGCATCGAATCTGTAGATTGGTTTTGGAAGAATTTACATTTTTACCGAAACCTTGCTGTACTGGACCTGTCTGCATTTACTGAGATATGATTTTTCACTTTCATTTGAAAGTGTGGTAAGTTATAATGATTGATTTGCAAAAGCTGTCACTTTTGCAGTCTAGAAATACACTCCATTTAGCCATGATACATTATCCTTTTTATATTATATATAATTGGATTTGGCCTGCTAATTTTTAAAAGGATTTCAAAAATTGATATTAATGACACTGGACTTACATTTTCTCTTTTTGTGATTTTGCTGTCACGTTTGGTATCAAGGCTATGTTTTTAAAAGTAGGTTTGGCGTAGTGGCTCATGCCTGTAATTTCAGCACTTTGGCAGGCTGAGGTGGGTGGATCGCCTGAGGTCAGGAGTTCGAGAACAGGCTGGCCAACATGGCGAAGCCCCATCTCTACTAAAAATACAAAAATTTGCCGGGCATGGTGGTGCCCGCTGGTAATCCCAGCTACTCAGGAGGCTGAGGCACAAAAATTGCTTGAACTCAGGAGGCAGAGGTTGCAGTGAGCAGAGACCACGCCACTGCATTCCAGCCTGGGAGACAGAGTGAGATTCCATCTCAATAAGTAAATAAATAAAAATAAAAAGTTTGTGATTATTCCTGGTTTTCTATTCTCTGGAAGAGTTGTGTAAGATTAGTGTAAGGATTTTCCTAAAAGTAAAATCTTACCATTTAAGCTGTCTGGAAGTGTTCTTTGTAGGGAAGGATTTAGTAAAAATTTAATCTCCTTGATAGATATGGACTATTTAGATTTTCTATCCTTGTGTCAGTTTTGGTCAAGTGATATTTTAGTTAAGAATTTGTTCATTGTCAGTTTTCCAATGTTTTCCAAAGTTGTCATAATATCCCCTTACCATCTTTTTCCTTTTCTTTTTCTGTGAGACAGAGTCTCTTTCTCGCCCAGGCTGGAGTGCAGTGCTGGATCTTGGCTCACTTTAACCTCTGCCTCCAGGGTTCAAGTGATTCTTGTACCTCAGCCTCCCGAGTAGCTGGGATTATAGGCGTGTACCACCACACCCAGCCAATTTTTGCATTTTTAGTAGAGCTGGGGTTTCACTATGTTGGCCAGGATGGTTTCAATCTCTTGACGTCATGATCCACCCGGCTTGGCCTCCCAAGGTGCTGGGATTACAGGTGTGAGCCACTGTGCCCAGCCGCTTATTATCTTTTGAATGTGTGTGGGATCTGTAGTGATAGCTTCTATTTCATTCCTCACACTGGTTGTGTGAATTTCACTCTAAGTCAGCAGCTTATTGATAGATTTCTTTCTTTCTTTCTTTTTTTTCTTTTTTTTTGAGACGGATCTCACTCTGTCACCAGGCTGGAGGGCAGTGGCATGACAGCTCACTGCAACCTCCGCCTCCCAGGTTAAAGAGATTCTCCTACCTCAGCCTCCTGAGTAGCTGGGATCACAGGTGTGTGCCACCATGCCCAGCTAATTTTGTATTTGTAGTAGTTACGGGTTTTCACCATGTTAGCCAGGCTGGTTTTGAACTCCCACCCTCAGCTGATCCATTTGCCTCAGCCTTGCAAAGGGCTGGGTATATAGGGATCAGCCACTGCACCCAGCCATTGATTTATTTAACAAAGAACCAATTTTCAGCATTGTTGAATTCTGTATTATGTTTGTTTTCTGTTTTATTAGTTTTGTTCTTATCATTACTATTTTTTTCCTTCTACTTTTTTGGGAGGTTAATTTGCTTTCTTTGAAAAATGTTTTTTTTATAATAATGCTTAGATCATCTACTTTTAGTATTTCTCCTTTTCAGTTGTGCAATTTAAGGTATATATATCTCTCTAGGCATAGTTTTGGATGCATACTACAGGTTTGGAGATTTATATTACATATTACTATTTGGTTCAGAAATATTTGGTTCTAAGTTACTTTTTGATACTGTCTTTGATGTAAGTGTTATTTAGAAGTTTATGAATTTCCAAACACATGGAGATTTTATAGGATTTTAAAACTGATTAAAATTTCATTTCTATAGTGGTCAGAGAATATATTCTGTGACTTCATTTTTTTTTTTTTTGCATTTTTTGCAAATTAATGGCCCAAAACATGATTATATTTGTAAATTGTCTGTGTCCTTAAAACAAATGTGTGTTCTGTAGTTGTTGGGTTCAGTGTTTTTTATATATATCTATATATTTATATATTTATATTTATATATATATATATATATCGGTTAGGTCAAATTTATGAATCATGTTGTTTACAATTTTGACTTTTAAAAACTTAAAAAATTTTTTTT
Organism: Plecturocebus donacophilus; assembly: GCA_004027715.1. Taxonomy (NCBI): domain Eukaryota; kingdom Metazoa; phylum Chordata; class Mammalia; order Primates; family Pitheciidae; genus Plecturocebus; species Plecturocebus donacophilus. The sequence continues at coordinate 27,973 of PVKP010017493.1, forward strand.
TTATTTTTTGAGATGGAGTCTTGCTCTGTAGCCCAGGCTGGAGTGTAGTGACGCAATCTTGGCTCATTGCAATCTCCATCTCCTGGGTCCTGGTTCAAGCAATTCTCCTACCTCAGCCTCCCAAGTAGCTGGGATAACAGGCACAAGCCTCCATGCCCAGCTAATTACTGTATTTTTTTTAGTAGAGATGGGGTTTCACCATGTTGGCCAATCTGGTCTTGAACTCCTGATCTCATGATCCGCCTGCCTCAACCTCCCAAAGTGCTGTGATTACAGGCGTGAGCCACCGCGCACGGCCCTAAAACTTTTTATTTTTAAATATAACATGCCTTCAGAAAATCACACAAAACAACATACTGGTTAATGAATTTTTATAAGGTGAATATTTTTGTAACCACCACCCATGTAAGAAGATAGAAGCTTGCAAGCAAGTGCCCTCTGCTAATCATAGCCAGCCTCTTACCCCACTCAAATATCTACTATTCTGACTTTTATAGTAATTACCTTCTTGTCGTCATGATTTTGTCATCCAAGTGTAAATACCTAAACGCTGCAGTTTAATTTTGACTTTTCAGAACTGTTTTTATATGTCTCTTAATTTGTAGTTTTCCTCTTCCTCTGTCTCTCTCATGATTTGTTTTAAAAAACCAGGTCATTTGTAGAGTTTCTCTTATTCTGGATTTTTTTCTTCTTCTTTTTTGTTTTTTCTTTTGAGACAGGCTCTGTCTCCCAGGCTGGAATGCAGTGGCACGATCTTGGCTCACTGCTGCTTCAACCTCCTGGGCTCAGGTGATCCCCCTCAGCCTCCGAAGTAGCTGGGATGACAGGTGTACCACCATGCCCAGCTAATTTTTGTATTGTTTTTGGAGACAGGGCTTAACCATGTTGCCCAGGCTGGTCTTCAAGTCCCGGGCTGAAGCAATCTGCCTGCCTCAGCCTCCAAGGGTGCTAGGATTACAGGTGTGAGCCACCGTGCCTGGCCATATTCTGGACTTTGCTGATGATATTTCCATGGCATAATTTAATGTATTCCTTTATCCTCTGTATTTCTTGTAGATTGGTAGTTGATGCTAGAGGACTAATCAGAATCAGGTTGGTTTTGTTGTTGTTTTTTGATGAGAATCTTCATGAATAGTTGCTTGTTTTTTTTTTTTTCTATATCAGAAGGCACAAAATATCTGGAATTCCCTCTTTTTGAGATTTAGAAGCAATTTAAATGTTTTAAATTAATGTGTTTAATGTCTAGGTACATTAATTCATTCAAGGTTGTAAAATAGTGATATTATAGTTCTATCATTCCTTCCTCATTCATTTGCTGGAATACTTCTAGAAAGAGAAAATTTATCTCATCTACTATTTAATTCCCAATTGTACATTTCAATAGAAAAAGCCAGATAAATGCTAATGATTTCTTTTTTCCAACCAGTTTTCCAAATAAAGAGTTGTTTTCTCAGCATCCTCCAAAGGTAACCAATTTGTATTTTATTTTTTGTGTTATAATGAACCAATGGATTTAAACATATTTGATATGTTTCCCCATTGCAGTAATTACCCTGGATGTTCAGATTGTCCTGTACTGGGCAGTTGGAGTACTAGTTGGCTCCTGTGTTTCTCAAAGCTGCTTTTTCATCTGGTATAACGAGATACTCCAGGCTTGTCTTATACAATTCTTGTCCCAGACATTTTTCCCTGAAGCAGTGGTTTCTTTTCTTTTCTTTTTTCTTTTCTGAGATAGAGTCTTGCTCTGTTGCCCAGGTGGCAGTGTGGTGGCACAATCTCAGCTCACTGCAGCCTCTGCTTACTGCAACCACCACCTCCCAGGTTCAAGCGATTCTCCCGCCTCAGCCTCCTGAGTAGCTGGGATTATAGGCACACACCACCACGCCCTGCTAATTTTTGTATTTTTAGTAGAGATGGGGTTTCATCATGTTGGTCAGGCTGGTCTCAAATTCCTGATCTCGTGATCTGCCTGCCTCAGCCTCCCAAAGTTTTGGGATTACAGGTGTTAGCCACCATGCCCAGCCGAAGCAGTGGTTTCTTTTAGTGGAAAACGATATGCTGCTATCCAAATTTGGTTACTGAAAACAGTTGGAAAGGTTATTTTGTGAGTATTCTCAACCCATTCCACTTCACGCTTCTCTTGCTCTTCCTCTTCTAGGGAGCATACAGTTAGTATCATATGTGTACTTTTTCTTTTATATCCCTCATGCAGTCTCAGTTTTACACACACATACACACACACACATACACACACACACATACACACACACACACACACACACACACACACACACACAATGTGTTGTCAAAATGTCATTCTTAGCAGTTTCCTAAGAAAAGGCTGTAGATTAATATCCCCTGAGTTTTTGAATGATTTGCATGTAATTCTTCTGCAATATTCGTATTAAAAGTTATTTTTGGGCTGGGCACGATGGCTCACACCTATAATCCCAACACTTTGGGAGGCCGAGGCAGGCGAATTACTTGAGGTCAGGAGTTCAAGACCAGACTGGCTAACATGGTGACACTCCATCTACTAAAAATACAAAACATTAGTTGGGCATGGTGTCGGGTGCCTGTAATCCCAGCTACTCAGGAGGCTAAGGCAGGCCTCCTGAACTGGGGAGGTGGAGCTTGCAGTGAGCAGAGGTTGCAGTGAGCAGAGGTTGCAGTGAGCCAAGATTGTGCCACTGCACTCCAGCCTGGGTGACAGAGCGAGACTCTGTCTCAAACAAATAAAAGTTAATTTGGCTAGATTAAAAAAATATATATATATTGTCCTGTATCTTCCTTCCTTGAGTGTCTAAAATATCTTACTCATTTTCTTCTGACATAAAATGTTGCTATCAAAATGTTTTTTAACAAGCACATTTTCTTTCGCCTGGGTATCCAAAAGATTTCTCTCTTTTTTTTTCTAAAGTCTAATATTTTACTAGAATATTTCTTGGTATTGGTTATTTGGGGTCATTTTCTTCAGTTGTGGTGTGCCCTTTAGATTCCTTTCATATTTTTTGTTTGTTTTCCTCAAAGTTTTGGGAAAAAATGTGTTATTATAGTTAATATAATTATGATTCACTTGAGTGTAAATGAATCTTTTTTACTCTCTTACTCCCTTTTTGCCCCAATTAGTCTATGTTCCCTTTTCTTTCTTGCCTTTAAAAACATTATTCAATTTTCTCATCTCTTAATAGTTACATATTTTAAAAATAAGGTCTTTAGTGGTCAAACAGATATTGCAACATACTTGAGTTATCAAATTCTAAGAGGAATTAGTACGTTTACTTCTTCTCAGACATGAGTGCCTTAGAAAGACATTAATTTTTATAACTCGATCAAGATAGTTGCAGATGGGCAAAAAAGAAAAAGAAGAACAAAAAAAGAAAGACGTTAATTCCATTCACTCCACTTCTGATTCATATGCTATTATTATCGTTACACACCCCTGCCCAGCAGCCTATGAAGCTTGCAAAACCCATGCTCAGGCTTAATCAACTGTCTGTACAACCAGTAAATGCATCCAGGTCCCAGAAACCTGCCTTATCTGCTTGAGTTTCTGCTCTCCAGAGATCTTGGTTCAGTAATTTTTCACTCTCATCTGAGCTCTTTGATGCCTTCAATAACTTTCATATTTAGTCCAGCTTTTCTAGTTGTTCTTTGTGGGACAATTGTTCTGGTTTACCTATTCTAACATTAGTGGAAGTAAAGCGCGATACTACTAACTATGCCTGATGAAGACCATTGAGCGGCATAGAGTGTAGCTGCCAGCAAAGCAGTTGAAGTCCCATAGCTCCTGAGAATCTGCAGTGTCTGGGACAGGTGACTCATGGCCCAGCATGTGATGTTGCATCTGGAGTCTGAGGTGTGTGCCAGCCAGGCCTGGGAGCTGCCCGTATTGCTTAGCTGTCTCAGTAAACATCATCCAAAAGGGTACCTGAGGCAGCCTGTGCTGTGCTGAGATTTTGGATCTATGCTCAGGGCCCAGTGCCATGGAGGTCTACCTAGAAAATAGTCCCTGTTCCACCTTCACCAGGATAGAGACAGTGAGAACTTGCTGCGGGTTCAATGCCCTGCCGTCCAAAGACAGGAGTCTGGGCCAAAGGTCGGCATTACCTCATCCTTGCCAGGGGCTGAGGAAGGGTGAGAGTTGGGCCACTCCCGGAGCTACTGCTCATCTTCTCATGAAGGTGAATGACGCTGCCACTGCAGGTGGGGGCTCAGTAAGGACAGAGCTCCAGCCTAGGACCTCCACACCTCACACAACGCCATTTTATCAGCGTTAGGGACTGAATTGTCTTCCCTCCAAATTCCTGTACTGAGATCCAAACTCCCAATACCTCAGCATGTGACTGTATTTGGAAATCAGACCTTTATTTAGTTAGTTTTTTTTTCCCCCTAAGATGGAGTCTTGCTCTTTCACCCAGGCTGGGAGTACAGTGGTGTGATCTCAGCTCACTGCAACTTCTGCCTTCTGTGTTCAACCAATTCTTCTGCTTCAGCCTCCTGAGTAGCTGGGGTTATATGTGCCTGCCACTGTGCCTGGCTAATTTTTGTATTTTTAGTGGAGACGGGGTTTCACCATGTTGGCCAGGCTGGTCTTGAACTCTTGACCTTGTGATCCGCCCACTTTGGCCTCCGAAAGTGCTGGGCTTACAGGTGCTAACTACCGCACCCAGCTATTTTATTTATTTATTTATTGAGACAGAGTCTCACTCTGTCGCCCAGGCTAGAGTGCTGTGGCTTGATCTCAGCTCACTGTAACCTCTGCCTCCCAGGTTCAGGTGATTCTCCTGCCTCAGCCTTCCCAGTAGCTGGGATTACAGGCACGCACCACCATGCCCAGCTAATTGTATTTTTGGTAGAGATGGGGTTTAGCCATGTCGGCCAGGCTGGTCCCAAACCCCTGACCTCAGGTGATCTGCTTATCTCTGCCTCCCAACGTGCTGGGATTACAGGTGCAGTGGCATCTGGCCTGGAAATCAGACTTTTAAAGAGGCAGTTTGTTTTTTTGGCGAGGGGAACGGAGTTTCACTCTTGTTGCCCAGGCTGGAGTGCAGTGGCATGATCTTGGCTCACTGCAACCTCAGTCTCCTGGATACAAGCGCCTGCCACCATGCCTGGCTAATTTTTAATTTTTATTTTGTATTTTTAGTAGAGACAGGGTTTCACCATGTTGGTCTTGAACTCCTGACCTCAGGTGATCTACCATCTCAGCTTCCCAAAGTACTGGGATCACAGACGTGAACCACCGTACCTGGCTAAAGATATGATTAAGGTTAAGTGAGGTCATAAAGGTCTGGCCCCCCTCCTATGGTGGCGTGGTGTCCTTATAAGAGAAGGAGGAGATGCTACGAATGCACGGGCACAGAGCAAAGCCCATGTGAAGGCTCTGCAGAAGGCAGCCATCTGCGAGCCGAGGAGAGGAGCTGCAGGAGAAACCAACCCTGCAACACCTCAATCTTGGACTTCCAGCCTCTAAAACTGTGAGAAAATGAATGTCTGTTGTTGACGCTGCCCAGTGTGTGGCATTTTGTTCTAGCAGTCCTAGTACACAAATATACTTGGGTGGGGTCAGACACTCTCAGTTGACAGGAAAGTGATGGTGAAAGTTTCTGTCCTCCCTGGAAACACCCTACCCACGTGGTCCTGAGGCATCTGGCTTTTGGAAAGTGACTCTCCCCAGTGCTTCATTTACTCCATTTGTTTCTAAGTGTGTTTGGGTCTGTTTCCAGTCCTGTTTTGTATTTCTTTACCAATCACCTCCTTCCAAATGAGAAGATTCAAGCAGGTCCAGTCTCAGAAGGCAGAAAACCCAGATCTGTGGAGTTTCTGTCCCGAGAGGTCCTGACACCTGACTTCCTGGCTCAGGTGCTGGAGGGACCCGGAGGACAGCTGATGAGACTGGCTCCTCTGTCGGTCCCCACACTGCGGGTGGCAGAACTAGAGCCTTGCGGCATTACAGGTTTCTTTATTGGCTAGCATGAATTTGGCTGCTTCTGGCTGTAAACCTCTCCCACAGCTGCGCTTCTTGTTTTGCTCCTGCAGACACTGTTGTTTCTGGGATGTCTAAGCAACAACCCGAACAAAGCTGTGGCCCTTGCCCTCCTGACCATGACAGCCCAGACCTAATCCCTGAGACCCCTGACCCACTGGCGAGGGGAAGCCAGTGAGCACCTGAAGTGTCACACGCTCCCCTGCCCCCAAGGCAGTGGAACAGGTGAGGAGCCACTCTGTCATTCTCAGGACGATGACCTCACTTGGCTCCTGTGGCCTCCGGGGCTGTGTGCACCTGTGTGGGTGTGTGTTGCTGGTAGTGAACATGCCCTCTGGTGGCACATTCCCTAGATGTTAGCCTCGCCTCTTTTTTTTTTAACCTCTTCTGTATCTGCTTAACCTCAGCTCCCAGTAAACACGCAAGGGAAAACAGACTTCCCTGGGGCCCCCTCCCTTTGCTAGTCCTAAGCCCTAAAAGACCTCGCCTTAATTCTTCTGGCATGAGCCTTTGTTGTAGATAATTCTAGCTATCTGATTCAAACATGAGAGTAGTGGTTTTTACATCTGAGTCATGTACAGACCTATGTTACACAAAGGAAACCAGAAGTCAAATGATCCTCCAGGGATGACTTCAATTATTTTGCTTATCATATCACTTAAATAAGTACAAACAAAAATTATTTAAACTCTGTATACTTTAATGAGTCTTACGTAATTCTAAAACCAAAATCAGTGTACAAAGAAAATACCAAAAGTCCCTGAAAAACCACCCAAACTCATTAGCACATTCATGTGACTTGCTATGTTGTTTTTCTGAACCCAAACACCGTGAATACTGTGCTTCGTGATACCCGGACTGTGTGGTGTGATGATGGGGCTCTTCCAAATCTTGCCTCTATTAGAAAAATTGTAACATTTCACTCATAGAGAACACCATCGTGACATTTACAAATGAAATCCTCTGCCCTGTTCTATTAAATTACTACTATTCGGCTCTAGAGTAGATGTCAGAGCCAAATCTACTGTGAGATGATCTTTCATCTGATGTCAGAAGTGTTTACATTATTTTTTAAGGCTTTCATTCAGATGAAAACTAAAAGTCTCCTAGAGGGGTCATGGACCTCCTGAATGTATCTGGTGAGTCTCAGGGTGTTTGGAGACTCCAGATCAAAAATTCCTGGATTTGAGATCCTAGTATTTCACTTAAGAAGCTCTTTACCTGCCTCTCCCCAGCCCTGGGTTTGACTCCAGCCACTCCCAATGCCATGTGGGGCTGAGGTTCCCCCAAGCAGGCGCTGGGGGCCTGGCTTGTTTTTGTTTTGTTGCTTCTGGGCAGGGCAGGTGCACACTACATGTTTGATGAGAACCGAAACATAAAGTGCTGGGTGGCCGCTCAGCAGACGGTGCTCCCTGCTCCCCTGTGGCTCTCCAGCTCGGTCTGTGAGGGGTCCCCATTCCCTCAGGCTGGGGCTGGCCGAGGGGTGGGTCTTCTACCCAATTGATCCTGGTTGGGGGACCAGCTGCTCACCGTGCCTCCACCAGAGGAAAAAATAGCAGTTCAGTCTTTGGAAAAAACTAGCGACTCACACGACCAGAATAGCCACTGAAGACACTCTAAAAAACAGAAACACCTGCTTCAGAATTATGGCAGGAAATTAGATTGCCACAAGAAGCTAGTGTCGCAGCTGCCCCTCCCTCGTATTCCCCCAGCCTTCACCCGCCAGCTGGGGCTGCCCACAGGGAAAGCCCCTTGGCCCAGTGCCCGTGGTGGCCGCTGGGCAGGGCCTGGCATGTGGGGTCAGGGCCCAGTGCGGCCTGCCTGGGGCTGTCTAGCAGCTGCCCCTGCCATGCTGGCTGCAGGGAAGACTCCACACTAATGTGTCTGAACCTCCTGAGTGGTAACAGAAACTCAGGGTGGACTGGTCATGGAGGAAAGAGGGACATCTGGTCTCCTGAGAGCCCCCTGGACTGAGCCTTATGCAAACTGTGAAGCTGCTGGCAGAGCCCGTGGACTGATGAAACCTCTTGAGGGACTCCACAGGGCTTTCAAGGGAAGTGGAGGGTGAGGTGTTCAGTCTGGAGCAGGGATCTCCAAAGTGGGGTACGCACATCCCAGGAGGGCTCAAGGAAAGAAAAATCATAGTGTATCTACTTAGATTAATGTTTTGCTTCCAACATGAAAGAAAAAGCTCTGCAATGTTAGTAATTTTGCATGTTGAGGGACTCACGTGCCTTAGACGGCTGTGTGGGAGGAGTGCTTTGTGGGAGGGAAAAGCGGGGATTTCAGCAAATTGCAACTTACGTAGTGCCCACCAAAGGGAATTCAGATATTCTGTTATCTATTTTTAAGTCAACTAAGGCTCCCCAAAAAAGGATAAGTGGCTTTAAAACAATGTTGAAAAGAAATCTTGGACTGAAGATAACGCTAATGTGGAAATGACATCAGGCAGCCCCCACATGGCAGAGCTGATCCCCCCTCCTTCTGCCCCCAGCCACATTATGAAAGGAAAACAGCAGCACTTTCCTCAGACCTTGCAGAGTTGGCCGACATTGCAGTCATCCAGAAGACTATTTGAAATACGGCTTTACATCCATAACCATTCTGGTTGAATGTTGCCTGACGTGCATATTGTGCCAAGAAAGGGCAATAAGACATTTGAAATATTAATTTTACCTTTATCTCATCCTTTTTACTCTTCTTTTTTGGAAGTTTTAAAATAATAGCACAATAATAGTATACAGAAGTAATTTATAACATTAAATAATCAGAATGTCTGGGCGCATGGACAACTTTGTGTCCCACGGTCAGGGTAGGCAATACAAAAACTCAGTGACCCCTCATCCAGCCCAGCGGATCTCAGGCCTACCTCCAGAGTTTCTAATCCACTGGGTCTGGAATGGAACAGATAATTTGCCTTTTTTTTTTTTTTTTTGAGATGGAGTTGCAGGTTTGTTGCCCAGGCTGAGTGCAATGGCACAATTTCAGCTCACTGCAGCCTCTACCTCGTGGGTTCAAACGATTCTCCTGCCTCAGCCTCCCACGTAGCTGGGATTACAAGCCTGTGCCACCATACCCAGCTAATTTTTGTATTTTTTAGTAGAGACAGGGTTTTGCCATGTTGGTCAGGCTGGTCTTGAACTCCTGACCTCAGGTGATCTATCTGTCTCAGCCTCCCAAAGTGCTGGGATGACAGGTGTGAGCCACCGAGGCTGGCCTTTTTTTTTCCTTTCTAGTTAACCATTGTTTCCTACATTTTGTTTTTATTATAGCATGTTTGCTTATTTTACAGCAAGCAGAAAATAAGCTTTGACACAAACATTGATATTTTAAAGGCTGTACACAATATTTCCTAAAAAAACACAAAAAAGTACTTTTTAGAAGCTTCTATAAGAAAGAAAATACGACGTTTAACCCCACAATTTTCCTCTTTGCTGTAACTTCAAACTACTGCTACAGTTTTAAATAGACTCTTTGTTGTTTAAACCATATATCCAGGAAAATCTTAAAAAACTATAGAAACGTGAATATAAATGACTGCATAGTAGAACTTGAACATTAACTGCAAACAGTAAAGAAATGAAAGTTAGAAACACTATCAAATATACAAATGTTCTAGAATCAATCCTTTATAAACACATTCCACAAACAATATTTAAAAGCCACATTTTTGTTCTTTACAGTCAAAGTCCAGATTACTAAAACCAAAATTGAAAAAAGTAATCCTTTAAAAGGAACTATTTCCCTAAGATAATTCTTACTTAAATATGTAAGCAAGCATCTGAGATTTTAAAAGATGCTAGCTTTCTATTCTGAAACATGATTGGACATGTCAAGTTGCTCTTGTCCCCAAGACAATCTTTCAGAGAAATGCCAGAAATTATAAATGATACATTTGAATGAAGGGTATAATCAATGGGGGTATTACTCCATTTTTAGTAGGTGCCGCATTAATAATCAAAAACTCAGAGATGTGACTATTGCTGAAAGTTGACTGATTTTTCCAAAATTACTTTGAATTTCATGGCACCACAGAATCACCTAGAATCAAAGTGCTGTCTTTCATCTTGCCTCACATTAAATAAACTGAGGTGTGAAGAGCAAGCCTCCCTCATAAAAAAGTAGGCTAATTTTTATACAAACGCACATGCCACATACTGCAAGTATCAAAATTTAGTACATTTTATTTTTTAGTTTTTTTTAAGAGGAAGTCTCACTCTGTCACCTAGGCTGCAGTGCAGTGGTGTGATCGCAGCTCACTGCAACCTCCGCCTTCTGAGTTCAAGTGATTCTCCTGCCTCAACCTCCCGAGTAGCTGGGATTATAGGCATGTGCTACCATGCCTGCTAATTTTTGTATTTTTAGTAGAGACAGGGTTTCACCATGTTGGCAAGGATGGTCTTGAACTCCTGACATCAGGTAATCTACCCACCTTGGCCTCCCAAAGTGCTGGAATTATAGTTGTGAGCCACTGTGCCCGGCCTAAAATTCAGTACTTTTACATATGGACGCAAAACCTACTTTGAAACAATATACTTGCTTCTAACAGCAGTATGAAAACAAAGCAATATTATGGTCAACAATGCTTCCTAAATTTTAGAGTAGCTGCATAGGAACATTCTTTTGCTCTTAAAATTATTTCTGCCATCACTGACCTGCTCAAATTTTAAGGTAAACTTTTCTCATATTTTCTATGTCTGAATCTTCATAGAGACCAAAAGAAGCAGTGAAGACTCTATGTTTCAGTCAAAACTCAATCTCCCTGAAAATATTGCATAATTCAGTTGGCTTCATTCCCTAAAACAGTGAGGTTACCAAAAGAACTATTCCCCATTGCATGATAAACAAGCAATTATCACAGGCCTAGACACCTTGTCAAGACATATAGGCCCATCCTGAACCTAAATGTGTCTGAGCAGTAGTGTTTTGCTGTGGCTACAACTTCACTTTTGTATCATTCCATCTTATTAGCAAGCTACATTTCTAAGTTCACAGTTCTACCAAATAAGAATATGAAAGTTTATTTTTAATAAGACAATGTTAGGCCGGGTATGGTGGCTCACACCTGTAATCCCAACACTTTGGAAAGCCAAAGCGGGAGATTTGCCTGAGCCCAGGATTTTGAGACCAGCCTGGGCAACATGGTGAGACCCCATCTCCACAAAAAATTTTAAAATGAGTCAAGAATCATGGTGTTCACCTGTAGTTAAGCTACTTGAGAGGTTGTGGTGGGAGGATCACTTGAGCCCAAGAATTAGAGGTTGCAATGCCCTGTGATTGCATCACTGCACTCCAGCCTGGGTGACAGAGCAAGACCCTGTCTTAAAAAAAAAAGACAATGTTGCAAATTATGGTCAACCAACATCTTTTAACCACAAACTTCAAACACGAAAAAAAAGAATCTTTACAAAAATATACAGAGACACCACAAATTGGTGGCTACCAATAACATTAAACAAACTGGACTCTTAAAAGCAGCTCCTCCACAGCATATCATTAGAATTATAACCATTGCCTGGTACCGTGTTTTTAAAAAAGAAGTGTTTTTAAAGCATCGTTACAACATTGTATTCCTGTTTTTTTTTTCTTCCTTTGTGAGACAGGGTCTAACTTTGTCACCCAGGCTGAAGTACAGTAGTGTGATCTTGGCTCACTGTAGACTTGATCTCCTGGGCTCAAGCAATACTCCCACCTCAGCCCCCCAAGTAGCTGGTACTACAGGCGCACACCACCATGCCCAGATGATATTTAAGTTTTTGGTAGAGATAGGGTTTCACCATGTTGCCCAAGCTGGTCTCGAACTCCTGGGCTCAAGAGATCTGCCTGCCTCAGCCTCCCAAAGTGCTAGGATTATAGGAGTGAGCCACTGTGTCTGGCCAATTCTTGATAATTTAAGTAACCAAACTATGAATAAATGAATAATATGTGCCTAAAAACAATCATAGTTTGTATTATCAGTGGCCACTGGATTTAGGAGCAGTCCAATACCTCGATTTAGATTTTGACCTAGAGCCAGACTGTGGTCTTGACTGACATTTGGATCTTAGTAGTTCTTTTTAATTTGATTCTTTTTCATATCTTGAGCCAGACTTATTTAATATGTTTTGGAATCTGATTTATTTGTTCATTTACTTATTTTTATTTACTTTTTGAGACAGGGTCCTGCTTTGTCACCCAGGCTGGAGTGCAGTGGCACAATCAAGGCTCACTGCAGCCTCAACCTCCCATGCTCAAGCAATCCTCCCACCTCAGCCTCCCAAGTAGCTGGGACTACAGGCGTGCACCACCATGCCTGGCTCATTTTAATATTTTTTGTAGAGATGGTGTTTTGTCAAGTTGCCCAGGCTGGTCTCAAACTCCTGAGCTAAAGTGATCCTCCAGCCCCAGCCTCCCAAACTGCTGGGATTAAAGGTGTGAGTCACTGTACTCAGCCTCGAATCTGTTTTAGAAGTGCCTCTAGTTTTGGTGTGAGATGCAGACCTAGGCTTCATTTCTTCCTCGGGCTGCCTTGAATTCGATGTAGATCTTGAAAAAGATGGATTTTGGTGTTTGAATCCACAACTGTTGGAATGGCTTCTGCTACTACTCTGTGGTTTTCCAGTTGGTCAATTTCTAGGACTGTAAGATCTTCTATAATTGTAATCAAAACAGTGACTACTTGATCTCTTTTCATAACTTTGGCTTCTAGAACTTCTGTATCTGTTATAACCATCATGGCGTGAAGAACTGTACGCGTTCCTCTGTTCCTTGGCTTTCATCTGATTTGGTGTCTTCTGATCCCACTGTGCAAACTGTATTTCAACTTGATGTCCACAAATCTATTTCCTGTCCAGATTATGTAAAGCAGCTTCAGCATTACCAACATCCTCAAACTGAACATAAGCAAATCCTCTTGGACGGCGATTGTGGAAATCAAGTAGAACATAAACATGTCCTGTAGGACCATCACGACCAAATCCATCCTGTCCATTTGCAGACCTCGTGTCATTGGCCATGTTCCTGATGGACAGAGATATGTTTTGGAGGGGTGTGCAGGTAGTGCGACATGATGGTGGCGTGAGTCCAGGCCTGAGGCCCTAACAGACCAGGCAAACTGTCCACAGCTCTGCTGTTAGAAATGTGTATTTCTAACAAGTTCTTAGGTGACGCTGACGCTGATGGTCTGGGTACCACTGGTCTACAGAAATGACCACAGCCTGAATGAAGGCAAGCCGAAGGCAGTGAGGCCACCTCTGCCCTTGTCAATCTTCCTCATAGGTGGAGACAAGGCTCTCACCTGAAGACTGATGATCTCTCCCCATAGCCTGCCACATGCCTGAAATTCACCCTCAGTGCTGGACTCCTTAACCATGGCTTTGCAACTGCCTCTAGAAACTAGAAGCAGTGTTAGCGATGGCAGGGATGGGGAAGAGCAAGGGTTTGTGATCCCACCTACCAGCCTCACTGCCAAGGGCCCAGGCTTGGAAGCCTCAGGCTCTGATGTCAGCGAGAGCTGAGCTGGATTCCCTGTGCAGCCACTTGCTAGCTTTTGATCTCAAATCTCAAGAAAAAAGACTTTGTTATTTCTAATTCTCTTGGTGCCTTCTAAGAAGGGTGGGTCTTGGTAGCAGAAGGCTCTTGCCTGCTGGGCTCCGTGCTGGTCGTGGGTGTGTAAGTGTGGAGGAGCTGGTAGCAGAAGCTGGGGAGTGGGAGGCTGCTGTGGAAAGGAAGGAGGAGGAAGCTGTGGCCAGCGAGAAAGCACTGGGGAGACCTACGAGAAGGAAGCTGTGAGCTGTGCGGGGTGCAGCCCTGTTCCTCTGGCCCCGCATGCTGCCATCATCCTTTATAGGGCAGGTCCCGGGAGGCTGAGTCCACATCCTGGTGGGTGTGAGGAAGGCCTGGTACAGAGGCCATGTGCCTGGTAGGGCAAAGTTGCCAAATAGATATCAGGACCTTCTCCATCCCCTGCTGCCCCAGGACTGCTTCCCCAACGTGCATCCATTTTCCTTGATTTTTTTGAGTTGGAGTCTTGCTCTGTTGCTCGGCTCACTGCAACCTCTGCCTCCTGGGTACAAACGATTCTCCTGCCTCAGCCTCCTGAGTAGCTGGGATTACAGGACTGTGGCACCATGCCTGGCTAATTTTTATATTTTCAGTAGAGATGGAGTTTTACCATGTTGGCCAGGCTGGTCTTGAACTCCTGACCTCAAGTGATCCACCTGCCTTAGCCTCTCAAAATGCTGGGATTACAGGCATGAGCCACCACATCCATCCAGCTTCTTTGTTTTTTAAATATGCATTTTTATAAGGGATTCCTGAAAACCAGAAGCAGTGACACACCAAGGGATGTGACGTTAATAACAGGATTTCCCACACAGCACAGGCCGCGAGAGTCAGTGTGCCCATGTTAGCTTTGGAATTCCAGTGTCTAGCTTGCAGCCTGCAGGGAGAAGGGAGTAAGCTCTGTGCAGCTCTGCAAAGTTTCAGCATAGCCTGTCTGTGCCTGGTGCTACTGGCTGGGGCTGGCACGGGGGAGCCTCTGAGCTCCCTCCTTTTTAGCACGTCTCATGGACCATTTGCCTTCAGGGGTAATTCTGGAGCCTCCTTTACCTGCGTGAGTTAGTGCCTATAAAGGGCTGGTGAGAACTGTGTGGAGACAACAGGCCTCAGAGGGTTCAACCCTCACTCCATCACTGGCCACTTGGGTGACCTTGAGCGAGCTCCTCAATGTCACTGAGCCCCAGTCTCTTGCTCTGTAAAATAGGGTAATAAGGATGCTGACTGCAGATGGCCATGAGGATGAAGTGAATGTGTGTGAAGAGCAAGGCCCAGTGGATGCTCCCTTGCGTCCTTACTGTAGGCTCGTCCAATTGGACTAAATTCTAAATACTAAAACACCCTGTGAGTTATGCCATTGAGCTAAGCTCAGGGAATCTTACTGTGGGATTTCTGGGGCACCTGAAGATTCATTCATTCATTCATCCAGGCAGCGAATGTATACTGAGTGCTGACAGCATGTCAGACAATAAGCTAGTAAATAGCTAAGAACAGAAGCTTCTCTGGGAGGGCTATTCATGCAGTAGGACCTTGAGGCTCTGGCAGACCTCCCTGGAGACTGAGCTGCTGGGCGAGGTGAGAATGAGGCAGGCAGTGGGCACTGCCAGTGGATGGAAGCCCTTTTCCATCCCAGGCAAAGTGGCAGAAGACCACGGAGGAACTGCCAGGTTGAAGGGCCCATAGTGAGACCAGGGAGATTCTGAGGCTGCAGGGAGTGGCCAGCCTTTTTGGGCCATGAGTGCTCAGCCCGCTCTTCATCCAGGTGGGAGGGTGGGAGGATGCTGGGCTCTACAGGAGCTGTTCTCTGCACACCTGCCCCGCTGGAGTCATCCCAGTGCACTGCAAGCTTTGGAAATCAGGGCTTTGGAGTCAGGCCTGGATGCAAACCCTGTTACCCTGCTCTGCCTCGGGAAAGTCACTTTAGCTTCTGAGCCTTAGTTTCTCCATATGTAAAATGGTGGTAATTGCATCTTTTTATTTACTCTGCCCAGGAGAACCAAATGAGATAGTAAGAGGAAGTGCTTTCAAGATGATAGCACCTTATGCCCAGTGTCTACCACGTGGCAGTCTCTAGCAACAACTTCCTCCTCGAATGGTTTTTATATTTTAAAACAGAAACAAAATCCTCGCATGTAACAGCAACATGGAACAATGACCTTTCAGCCTCTTTATGGTGAGGCAAAGATCCTAACAGACAGATGGGGGAGTTGGAGGAAAGCAGCGGAAGATTGGAGCAGCTGGGCTGCAATGTGTAGGAACATCTGGCTTATATCCTAAGCTGGACAGTGGGTCCGAATGGTTCCAATGGGTGCCCCAAATGCAGTGGCTGCACTAATGGACCAGTGGGCAGCTGCTGCCATATAGATGGGCTCAAGGGATAGCTTCAAGACAGCAGCAGCCACACTGCAGATGGTGGTGACCTGTCTGCCCTTTCCACCTCCTGCTTAGGGTGCTCAGTGGCTTCCTGTTCACTCAGTTTTCTCACCCAATTTTTTCAGTAGAACCTTTACCCACAAAGCACAGCCAGTGACCAAGAACACCTTAGAGCAAGGGTTAGTAAGTCATAGCCTTTGTACGAACGCACCCCACAGCCCATGAACAAAGAATGGTTTTTGCATTTTTAAATGGTTGAAAAAAACTCAGTAGAAGAATATTTTGTTATATATAGAAATCATATGAAACTCAAATGTCAGTGTCCATCAGTAATGTTTCATTCACTTGTATGGTCTATGGCTGCTTTGGTGCTACAAAGGCAGGTTGCATGCTTGCGTCAGACTGCATGGCCTGCAAAACCTAAAATATTATCTGGTCCTTCGCAGAAAAGGTTGGCTGATCCCTGAGTTAAAGATACTTTCCTTCTAGGAGTTGCAATTTAATTCACATTCATGCCGTAAGCAAAACAGATGAAGCTCTAATGGTGGAATTTCAGGCATATATCTATGACAGGTTGACCTTCTAGGGGAGAGTATGAGGAAAATTAGAGCCAAGTAACAGAGAGGCAGCAGGATGTAAAACAGAAATTTAACTAGGCGGTAGGAATCCTGCTTTCCAATTCCACCTTCAACTAACGAATGTGATTGTGAGCAAAAAGGCTTTTCGTGTCCCAGCCACTTTCCTTACCCAAAATCTCCCCTCCTGCCCTTAAAAAGGAAGACAATTACCAGTAGATAAGGCACTAAAATGAAAAAAAGAAAAAAAAGAAGACAATAGCTGTGAAATACTTTGAGACCTTAAAAAAGTCATTCAAATCAAAGATTAGGAGGGAAAAAAAAGATTAGGCAATTCTAGAGCATTCTGATAAGGTCGTATCTGATATTTCTTTCCTTTTTTGATATCTGAAATACTGATATTTATTCTCTTTAAAAAAAAATTTTTTTTTTGAGATAGGGTCTTGCTTTGTCACCCAGACTGGAGTGCAGTGGCACGAACCTCTACCTCTACCTCCCAAACTTAAGCAATCCTCTTGCCGCAGCCCCACAAGTAGCTGATACTACAGGCATAAGCCACCATGTCAGGCTGATTTTTGCATGTTTTGTAGAGATGGGGTTTGCCATGTTGCCCAGGCTGGTCTCAAACACCTGGGCTCAAGCCATTCACCGGCCTCAGCCTCCCAAACTATTGGGATCACAGGTGTGGGCCACCACGCTGGGCCTTTCTTCCTTTCAAAGAAGGGAAATAAAATGTCTACAGATGTCATGACCCTACGCTCCTTAAAACCCTTGGCTTGGCCCCAAGTCTATTACAGATCCTTGGCATTTGTGCAACTGATACGCAGTCATTCCCAGAAGGTCCCTGGCCTGTATATTTGTTATTTTGCCTAGGGACAAATCTGAGTTACTCAGCCGCTATTGAGTGAACCCAGTGGATGTAGTGGATAGCCCAGTACCGACGTCCCAGGATGGCTGGCTATTCTTTCTTGGTTATGACAGACATAGTAACTAATAAAGTGATTTAAAACATCCTTTGTAAATAAATGCTCTGTATTCATGATGCTGACCCTCTCAAATGTCTAAGGAGGGACTCTCTATGAGTGACATATTTTATGTTAAAAGTATTTATTTGCAATCAGGGACTTTGGTCTGTGGTGTCCATTTCTAAAGGTTGTCTAACATGTCTTTAAATACCATGCCCGGAAGTGGCTTCCTTTTATGGAAGTCTCAGTTTCTGGTTCCTGAAAGTTGCTGATTCCAACAGCACCTGATGCCCACAAGTCATCTGAGGGACGTTTGGCCAAGAATGGATGACAACCACATTTTATTCGGACACCAAAGCAAGTTGCAGTCTGAACTGCAGCCATACCTTGCAATGGCCCCAAAGCATGCAACAGAAACAGCCGGGCGCGGTGGCTCACGCCTGTAATCCCAGCACTTTGGGAGGCCGAGGCGGGTGGATCACGAGGTCAAGAGATCGAGACCATCCTGGCCAACACGGTGAAACCCCGTCTCTACTAAAGTACAAAAAATTAGCCGGACGTGGTGGTGCGTGCCTGTAGTCCCAGCTACTCGGGAGGCTGAGGCAGGAGAATTGC
>PVKP010017494.1:0-46007 GCA_004027715.1 Plecturocebus donacophilus
AATGGCGTGATCTCGGCTCACCACAACCTCTGCCTCCTGGGTTCAAGCAATTCTCCTGCCTCAGCCTCCCGAGTAGTTGGGACTACAGGCGCGTGCCACCATGCCCAGCTAATTTTTTGTATTTTTAGTAGAGACAGGGTTTCACCTTGTTGACCAGGATGGTCTCGATCTCTTGACCTCGTGATCCACCCGCCTCAGCCTCCCAAAGTGCTGGGATTACAAGCGTGAGCCACCACGCCCAGCAAGGTTCCATTTTTATGGGCTGGGTACGATAACTCACACCTGTAATCCCAGATGGTATCCTGAGGCCAGCAGATCACTTGAGGTCAGGAGTTTGAGACCAGCCTGGACAATATGGTGAAAACCCGTCTCTACTAAAAATACAAAAAAAATTAGCTGGGCATGGTGGTGCGTGCCTGTAGTTCCAACTACTTGGGAAGCAGAGGAAGGAGAATCACCTGAACCTGGGAGGTCGAGGTTGCAGTGAGCTGAGATTGTGCCACTGCACTCCAGCCTGGATGACAGAGCAAGACTCTGTCTCAAACAAAACAAAACAAAACAAAAACAAAAACCCCGACAGTTTTATGGACAAACATGAACTCAACCTTCTTGGAGCCTATAATAGAGCCGTCTTTAATCACACAGACTATACAGGGAGCAGCGAGATGGTCTGGTTGAGACCTCACCATCACTGAGATGCAAAACAAGAAGTCAAATAGGCATGGGAGGGGGCTGGTGGGGAGAAAAGGGAGAGAGCATTCCAGCCATGGGGATGGCATGTTCAAAGGCCTGTGGTAGATGGGGCATGGTATGTTTGAAGGACTGAAAGAGGCTAGTCATGCTTACTTTACAGGCTATGTGAAGATTTTTGGTCTTTATCCTAAAAGCAATGAGAAGCTATTTAAGTATATTTTCTTTTTCTTTCTCCTTCTTTGCTTTTCTCTCTCTCTCTCTCTTTCTTTCTTTCTTTCCTTTCTTTCTCTCTCTCTCTTCCTTCCTTCCTTTTTTCTCTTTTCTTATCTCACATGTGACATGGTTCTCTTTCTTTCTTTCTCTCTTTTTTTCTTTCTCTCTCTTTCGCTCTTTTTCTCTCCTCTCTTCTTTCTTTCTTTCTTTTCTTTCTTTCTTTCCTTCCTTCTTTCTTTCTCTTTCTTTCTTTCTTTCTTTCTTTCTTTCTTTCTTTCTTTCTTTCTTTCTTTCTTTCTTTCTTTCTTTCTTTCTTTTTCTTTCTTCTTTCTTTCGAGTTTCACTTTTGTGCAATGGCATAGTCTTGGCTCACCACAACCTCTGCCTCCCTGGTTCAAGCAATTCTCCTGCCTCAGCCTCTTGAGTAGCTGGGATTATAGGCTCATGCCACCCCGCCTGGCTAATTTTTTGTGTTTTTAGTAGAGATGGGGTTTCTCCATGTTGGTCAGGCTGGTCTCAAATTCCCGACCTCAGGTGATCCGCCTCCCCTCAGCCTTCCAGAGTGCTGGAATTGTAAGCATGAGCCACTGCACCTGGCCTCAAGTGTATTTTCAACAGAGGAAGGACATTATCAGGTCTGAATTTAAAAGATAATTTAATAGCTATATCTAGACTTAGATGTCCAAGGTTGGGTTGAGAATCAGAGTGGATGCATTGTATAGTCAATTAAGAAAACACTGTCGTTGTCTAGGTTAAAGGTATTGGTATTTTAGACTAAGGTCGCAGCAATGCCTGAGATAGGAAGGCTTAGACATACGTGAGAGAGATTTAGGAGTTAAAGTTCACAGTTCATACTCATGACTGGGCAGGGGGTGAGAAAGAGGGAAGGGCCAAGGGCAATGCCTCATTTTCTGGCTGGACAGCATGAGCACTGACTGGCACAGGACCAGGTTTGGAGGGAAGAACTTGCACTCATTTTTGGGCTTGTGGATTTCGAGGTGGCTTTGAGAAGTGTATGTGGATGCAAAGCTGGAGGGTTGGGAGCATAGGCCTGGTCTGGAAATAGAAATTTGGAAATCTTTGGAACGTGGGTGGTAACTGAAGCCAGGGAGATGAAGGAGCTCACCAGAGAGACTGGAAGGAGAACAGAGGTATGTAGAGACTGAATTTCAAGGAATTCCAGCCTCCAAAGTGCAGGGAGGGGCACAGAAGCCAACACAAGGGTAGCTGAGTAGGAGGGAGGAGCAGAGGGCTGGAGGGAAACTGGTGGAGTGTGACTGAGGTCCCTCCAGCTGAGGGCAGTGGCCAGTCCTTCTGTTGTGTGAGTTTTTCTCTTTTTTTGAGGGACAGTCTTGCTGTGTCACTCAGGCTGGAGTGCAGCGGCATGATCTTGGCTCATTGCCACCTCTGCCTCCTGGGTTGAAGTGATTCTTCTGCCTCAGCCTCCTGAGTAGCTGGGACTACAGGCATGTGCCACTGCGTCCGGCCACTGTTTTCACATTTTTAGTAGGGACAGGGTTTCTCCATGTTGGCCAAGGTAATCTCAAACTCCCCATCTCAAGTGACCCACCCGCCTTGGCTTCCCAAGGTGCTGGGACTACAGGCGTGAGCCACCACGCCCAGCCCCAAATACTGGTATTAATGTCAACAGAATAAGGACTGACATGTTACATTGCATCATATATGGATGCGTAGGAGAACACTTATAGGCCCAGCTGGAGCTATAATGGAGATGTGAAATGGAGTCCAGAGTTGTTGAGCAAGGCCTGGGAAGACAGGTGTGAGAAGAGAAGCAAGCGTGTGGGCATGGGAGGGTCACAAAAGACGGACCTATGTAGTTATCTTAGCTCAGGCCACTGTTACAAAAAATTACCATAGACTGAATAGCCTAAACAACAAATATCTGGGAGGTCCGAGATCAAGGTGCCAGCAGATCCAGTGGCACCTGCTTCTTGGTTTGCAGGGGACTGCTTCTTGGTTTGCAGATGGCTGTCTTCTACTATGTCCTCACATGGCAAGATCAGAGAGAGAGAAAGTGAGTAAGCTCCCTTTTGTCTCCTTATAAAGGCATAATGCCATCATGAGGGCTCTACCCTCATAACCTAATTACCTCCCAAATGCCCCACCTGCAATGTCATCACATTAGAGACTAGAGATTCAGCATATGTAATTAGCAGGGATGACCAGGCATGGTGGCTAACACTTGGAATCCCAGTATTTCGGGAGGCCGAGGCAAGTGGGTCACCTGAGGTCAGGAGTTTGAGACCAGCCTGACCAACATGGTGAAACCCATTTCTACTAAAAATACAAAAATTAGCTGGGCGTGGTGGCGCCTGCCTATAATCCCAGCTACTCTGGAGGCTGAGGCAGGAGAATTGCTTGAATGGGGGAGGTGGAGGTTGCAGTGAGCTGAGATTGCACCATTGCACTCCAGCCTGGGCAACAAGAGCAAAACTCTGTCTCAAAAAAAAAAAAAAAATTAGCGGGGACACAAATACTCACTTCACAGCACTAGTCTTCCTAGCACAGAAGTGGAATAATGCCATTAGGAAAGAAATACTAGCCTTTTCAGAAAGGTAGAGTAGAACATGGTCAGTCAGTTGTAACTGCTTTTCAAGATTGCCAACTTGAATGCAGCCTGCTAATCGTAGAGTTTTGGATTGTATTTCCAGTTTTTTTTTTTTCAATTACTAGGAGAAAATGCATCATTTACTTCTGAAGCAGATCTTCCTCTTAGAAATTACACATGTGGTGGCACCTGACAGCTGCATCTGTCTGTCTGACAACTTCACTGTGGTACTTCACAGAAGTCTGTGATTTCAAATGAGCTGTTTTCCTTTTGTGTAGGTTTGTTTACTTTTCTTTTCCCGTTTTTTTAAATTCCTAGGCTGATGAGCCCTGAAAACACACTTCTCCAGCCCAGGGAGGAGGAAGGGGTCAAGTATGAACGTACCTTCATGGCATCTGAATTCCTGGACTGGCTGGTTCAGGAAGGTGAGGCCACTACGAGGAAAGAGGCCGAGCAGCTCTGCCACCGGCTTATGGAGCATGGCATCATCCAGCATGGTGAGTGTATCAGGCAGCTTTTGCTGCAGTAACAAAAAGCCCCAAATCTTGTGTCTTACAACAGCAAGTACTTATTTCTCACTCATGAATCTGTAAGTCAGCTGCACCTCTGCTTATGCGCAGCTTGTCTCCAAGCTGGGGGTCAAATTCAGGTCTGTGCTCCATGCCTTCCCATTCTGGGACACAGACTAAAGGAATGTCCACTGTCTGTGATGCATTGTTTTTATAGATGATTGCAGATGCTAAAGAGGGCAGGCAGATTCTTAGAGCGCATCCAAAAGCTGCTGCTTGGATGTGATGTAGCATCACAACTCTGTATCTAACTGGCTAAAGCAAGTCATGAAATCACATATAATATGGACTTGGGAAGTAGATGTCTCCCAGAAGATTGGTTGTTAGAGGAAAATGGACATTTCCTGAACCTTGATGTAGGCTGCCACAGTGAAGAGTTAATCCAAAGAGCCTTCATATAAGTGTCACTTTCCTTTTAGGGCTGAATCATAATGATGCAGTGTAAGTTATTGGTTAAGAAGTGTTTTACAGTCAGCCCTCTGTATCTGTGAGTTCTGCATCTGTATATTTAACCAACCACGAATTTAAAGTCTTTGGGAAATAATTGTGTCCAAACTGCACACGTATAGACATTTTTTCTCATCATTATTCCCTAAACAGTACAATATAACAACTACTTACATAGCATTTACATTGTATTGGGTATTATAAGTAATCTAGAGATGATCCGAAGTATACAAAAGGATGTGCATAGGTTTTACGTGTAAGGACCAAGAGAACACTTTCTGCTTTGCCCTCTGAAGGTCTGCTGAAAATCAAGGACAAAAGGCAGATTTGTTTTGTTTTGTTTAAGAGAGAGTCTCCCTCTGTTGCCCAGGCTGGACTGCAGAGGCACAATCTCAGCTCACTGCAACCTTCAACTCCTGGGTTCAAGCAATTCTCATGCCTCAGCCTCCCGAGTAGCTGGAATTTCAGTGGGATTACAGGCGCACACCACAGCTACCATGCCCTGCTAATTTTTGCATTTTTAGGGGAGAGATTCGCCATGTTGGCCAGACTGGCCTCTAACTCCTGGCCTCAAGTAACCCACCCACCTTGGCCTCCCAGAGAGCTGGCATTACAAGCGTGAACCACCATGCCTGGCCCAAGATGCAGATTAATAGGAAAAAAAGGCATACAAATTCATTATCATGTATGGGAGCCTTCAGAATGAAAACCCAGAGATACAGAGAAAATTGCCCATTGTTATGCTTAGGCTCAAGAGAGTATGGACAGTTGTGTAGAAATATGACTGGACAAAAAGGGTATGATCTAAAGTTAGTAGACTGAGTAGAGAAGCCCAACAAGGCTGATCTGTATAGATTCTTTTTGGCCTCTATGCAGCATTCATTCCTTCTGGGTGTGGGAATAGAGTCTCTCTCTGTCACCCAGGCTGGAGTGCAGTGGCGTGATCTTGGCTCACTACAACCTCCACCTCCCAGGTTCAAGTGATCCTCATGCCTCAGCCTACTGAGTAGCTGGGATTACAGAGATGCACCACAACACCTAGCTCATTTTTGTATTTTTTAGAAGAGACGGGATTTCACCATATTGGCCAGGCTGGTCTCGAACTCCTGACCTCAAGTGATCCACCTGCCTCAGCCCCCCAAAGTGCTGGGATTACAGGTATAAGCCACCGCTGTCAGCTTGGAATGGGAATCTTAAGACCTACAATTAAACAATGTAGGTCAGACAATTTCTTGATGGCCTGTTTTGACACAGAAAGGCAGAGGGAAAGTTAGGGTAATAGTTTAAGATTTCATGGCTGGCTTTGAGGAAATGGGGTTCTGGTTTCTGACACACATTAGAGAAGAGAGATCCCAGTTTTTATGGCTAGCCTTGTGGGGAAAAGGGACTGAGGGACAGGAGGGCAGGACAAAGTCAGAGAAACCTTTGTTTTTGAGGCTGCTTCTGAGACCTTCATTCTTGGGTATTGTTTTCTGAGTCCCATCACATGCAAATACTACACCATTTTATATCAGGGACTTGAGTATCCTTGGATTTTGGTATGCGAAGGAGATCCTAGAATCAATCCCCCATGGATACTGAGAGACAAGTGTAGTTATCTTTTCCTGCGTACCAAATTACCCCAAAACATAATGTTGCAAAACAACACGTTTGTTATTTCACGCAGTTTCTGTGGGTCGAGAATTTGAGAGAAGCCTAGCTGGGTTGTTCCGCCTTGGCATCGCTCAAGAGGTTGCAGTCAAGATGTTGGCCGGAATTACAGTCATCTGAAGACTTGATAGGCTGGAGGACTCACTTCCACAGGGCTCACTTGTTGCCTAACAAGTTGGTACTGGCTGTTGGCAGGAGTCTTCAATCCATTGCTTTAGGGACTTCTTCATAAGACTGCTTGAGAATTCTTATGACATGGCAACCTGGCTTCTTCCAGAGAGAGTGACCCAAGAGAGGGAAAGACAGTTGCCACAATGTTATTTTCTAACTGAGCCCTGGAAGCCACACACTCTCATTTCCTCACTAATCTGTTGGTGACAAGGTCAGTCCTATTCAGTGTGGAAGAGCACTAATACCATGAGGCAAGGATCGCTGGAGCCGTCTTGGAGGCTGGCTCTCGTGAGATCATAGCCTCTGGAACCCAGCTTCACTTGTTATTAGATACTTACCTTCTCTCATCTGTAAAATGGGGATAACCTCATAGGGTGGCTGTAGGAGTACCTGGGGTAGATATAAAGTACTTGGTTCAGTACCCTGCCCATACTAAGTGCTTCATCAATTTAATGAATGTAGTTGCAAGGTATAGGCTTGAGACATGAGGAAAGGGCTGAAAACCCGACAGGCATTTCAGTCTTAGTCAGTATGAAAGTCAGTATGAGTCATTCAGGCTGAGAGCACCCTCCCCTAGCCATTCTCCCCCAGCCTAAGATTTTTAGAACAAGGGTTCAGAACTTTAAATAGATTAGATGAGGCTCTTACTACTCAAAGTATGGTCCCTGAGACCAGCAGTGTCACCTGCGAGCATGATAGACATGCAGAATCTCTGACCATACCTAAATCCTGCTGGATCCAAATGCTAAGATCCCCAAGTGATTTAAATGCACAATTAAGTTTGAGAATCACCGGACTAGATTCAACTAGATTAGAAAAGATCAGAGCATATTTTATGTAGTAAGAATAGATTAAGTTGGCCGGGTGCAGTTGCTGATGCCTGTAATCCCAGCACTTTGGGAGGCTGAGGCAGGCAGATCACCTGAGGGCAGGAGTTCGAGACCAGCCTGGTCAAAATGGTGAAATCCCATCTGTACTAAAAATACAAAAAATTTAGCCAGGCACAGTGGCATGTGCCTGTAGTCCCAGCTACTCAGGAGGCTGAGGCAAGAGAATTGCTTGAACCTGGGAGGCAGTGGTTGCAGTGAGCCGAGATTGTGCTGCTGCACTCCAGCCTGGATGACAGAGCAAGAGTCCGTCTCAAAAAAAAAAAAAAAAAAAAAAAAAAGAACAGAGTAATTATTGTTTTACAAAACTTTTATTTCATTTAGATATATACTATAAAACATAGGGGCATATGCAGGTATGTATTGGGTTACAACCTAAAAATTATTTGTTACTGTGCATTGGGGTCAAATATTTTGGAAGCCATGGATCTAAAGGCATTGCTTAGAGTGAGTGACACTGTATTGCAAGCTGCTTTCTCCTGTGCAGTTCTGCCACAGTTGGACGCACAGCTGTCTGCTGGTGACCTGACATGTCTAGCTCTGGTTTAAGTTCACTGAGGAGAGGAAGACGGACAGGAATGCACAGTGCTGGTGTGGTCCTTGACCTTAAACAGTTCATAGTATTGTCAGGACTATGAGATTATAGAAGCAATTAGAGAACAGTAGAAGATGTACTATCTATTTCATTTATTTATTTTATACTATGTGCCAGGCACTGTGCTAATCCTTTTACCCTTATTAACTTATTAATAAATAAACTATGAGGTAGATATCCTTTTTTAAATATTTTGAGACAGAGGCTTGCTCTATCACTCAGGCTGGAGTACAGTGGCATGATCTTGTCTCACTGCC
This sequence comes from Plecturocebus donacophilus, assembly GCA_004027715.1. Lineage (NCBI taxonomy): Eukaryota > Metazoa > Chordata > Mammalia > Primates > Pitheciidae > Plecturocebus > Plecturocebus donacophilus. The sequence goes on from PVKP010017494.1 coordinate 8,052, forward strand.
ACCTCCGCCTCCCAGGTTCAAGTGATCCTCCTGCCTCAGCCTCCCTAGGATCTGGGACTACAGGTGCATGCTACCACCCCCAGCTAATTTTTTCAAAGAGACGGGATTTCACAGTGTTAGCCAGGATGGTCTCAATCTCCTGACCTCGTGATCCACCCATTTTGGCCTCCCAAAGTGCTGGGATTACAGGCGTAAGCCACCGTGCCACCTGATACTCTTTTTTTAAAAAAACATATTGTGATAAGAACATTAATATGAGAGCTACCTTCTTTTCTTTCTTTATTTATTTTGAGGCAGAGTCTCGATCTGTTGGCCAGGCTGGAGTACAGGAGTGGCTCGATCTTGGCTCACTGCAACCTCCATCTCCCAGGTTCAAGGGATTCTCCTTTCTTAGCCTCCTAAGTAGCTGGGACTACAGGCAAGCGCCACCACATGCAGCTAATTTTTGTAGTTTCAGTGGAGATGGGGTTTTCCCATGCTAGCCAGGCTGGTCTTGAACTCCTGACCTCAAGTGATCCACCTGTGTCAGCCTCCCAGAGTGCTGAAATTACAGGCTTGAGCCACCATGCTTGATCCGAGAGCTACCTTCTTAACAAATGTTTAGATGAACAATACTATAGGGACAGCATTCTTATTACCTCCATCTTACAAATCAGGAGGTGAAGGCACTAGTAGGATAAATTATTTGTCTGAGGCCACTCAGATAATAATGTCCAAATGAACATTACTGCTAGTAAGTGTGACCTTGAAGTTGGGTGAGATGACTGGGATTTTCTCCAGTGAAAAATGGTAGGTTTGGGTTATGATTGGTTCTTTCATATCTTTCCTCTACACAGAAAAATTTAGGTGAGGCTGGACACAGTGGCTTAGCAAGCTGGCCAATGTGGCAAAATCCCATCTCTACTAAATAAACCAAAATTGTCTGGGCGTGGTGGCCGTTGCCTGTAATCCCAGCTACTTGGGAGGCTGAGGCAGGGAGAATTGCTTGAACCCTGGAGGCAGAGGTTGCAGTGAGCCAAGATAATGCCACTACACTCCAGCCTGGGCGACGGAGCGAGACTCCATCTAAAAAAAAAAAAAAAAAGTCAGATGATACCAACTTCTAGGAGAAAACCAACCTCTTATACTATGATGTACTGACTCACAATGTATATCTTTGGCTTTAGAGAGAAGACAGAAGATGCTGTGAATGGTTTCCAAATGAATTCCAAGGGATCAATAATTATGCTTCAATTACAGTGTAACTTTGTAATGCTATAAACAGAAACACCGTAAAGGTGCAATGTAAAGGATAAAATAAAGGCATTTTTGATAATAAATCTTAACCACAGAAGTATGCTTCCACGGTTGTAGGAGGACTGAATGTTCCACATAGAAGCTGGGGTTTCTGAGGGAGTTTCAGTTCGCCAGCACAGTAATTCATTGCTAGGTCACTGGTTGTAACTTGGAGTTGTGAAAATATGGCCACCATACCTGTGTGTGTTAGAGCTCATGGTGAGCAACAGTTAGTGTCTTGAGCAAAGCTTTGAATTGTCTGGCTAATAATTAATTTCATAGGTTAAACATTAAGGAAAGTCAGCCTTTAGGCTTTGAGCAGAAGGTTTCTGGATAAAAGTGGTTCTCTATTTTGAAACCAATAGGTGTAAAAATCAGGCATGTGAAATCCTAAGTAGCTTCATTTATGAATGGTGACGAGTGCACTTTATTCAAGGCAGAAATTGTTAGATGAGTAATAAACATGCATGTGTATTTATGTGGATATATATATATATATATGCATGTGTATTTATGTGGATATATATGTGCATGTATGTGTACATATTTATACACATGTCTATATGTTGCCCACATCTTTACATATTTATCTAGCTTTTTAATTTATAGATGTGTACCATCTATAAAGGCATTAGGCTAAATACTTTATAGGTCTTAATATACCGTATAGGTAATATGTATGTGCTTCACACATACGCTTTGTATGTTGTACTTATTAAATCCTCACAGCAATTTCGTGGCATTAGTAGTAGTATTGCAGTTTTACAGTGAAGAAATCTGGGCTTCGAATCCTTTAAGAGATTTTCTCAAGTTGCATAGCTATCCCATAGCTACTAGGTGTTGTGTCTTAGAAAGAAGCTTGCAGCCGGACGCCATGGCTCATGCCTGTAATCCTAGCACTTTGGGAGGCCGAGGTGGGTGGATCACCTGAGATCAGGAGTTCAAGACCAGCCTGGCCAACATGGTGAAACCCCATCTTTTAAAAAAAAAGAAAGAAGCTTGCTAGGCCTGAGACATATGTGACCAGATATGGCTGCCTGGCACAATGGAATGAGCACAGTCTTTGGAGGGAGACAGCTTGGATTTAGATGCAGCTTTTTCACTCACTAAGTGGCCACATCTGCATCTTGTAACTTTCCCAATCCTCATATTTTGAAACTATAAAATTAGAGTTACATGATACACCTTTGAGAGTGTTTCTTCAGAGACCTGTGAACATGCACACGTTCAGTGCTGTACTAGAAAGAAGGGTTCAATGCGTAGTTTTTTTGCAGCTAAGATTTATTACAGTGAAAGGATACACAGTAGCGTCAGCAAGAGAAAAGGACACATCGGATAGAGTGTGGAGAAATCCAAGCACAGGTTCCTGTGTTCTTCCTTCTTTTTTTTTTTTTGTTTGAGAAGTCTTGCTCTGCTACCAGGCTAGAGTACAATGACGCAATCTTGGCCCACTGCAACCTCCAACTCCCTGGTTCAAGCAATTCTCCTGCGTCAGCCTCCCTAGTAGTTGGGATTACAGGTATGCACCACCACACCAAGCTAATTTTTTTGTTCTTAGTAGAAATGGGGTTTCACCATGTTGGCCAGGATGGTCTTGATCCCCTGACCTCATGATCCGCCTGCCTCAGCCTCCCAAAGTGCTGGCATTGCAGGCATGAGCCATCACGCCGGCCTGTTCTTCCTTCTTGAAAAGACTCCCTCCTCTAGCCATGAGATGCAGTAACACGTGTGCAATATCTCCCACTGGGGAGGCCTTGTAGGGGCCAAGGGAAAACATCCCCTTTGCCGTCTGAAGCTTGGCTGAAAAATCAACTCATAAAAGGCAGATTAAATGGAGAAAAGGCAAACCAATTTATTAGTGTGTACACAGGGAAACCAGAGTGATTATGTAATATCTCAATGGGGTACAGATGGTATCTATCCTTCTTCTTAGAAGAAAGGGAGATGGGGAAGTGTGAATGATTTTTAGGAGATTTCAATGGGCTTGAAGAATATACAACAGCCTCCAACAAAGTCCACTGGGTCAGCAGAGCAGACCATGGTTTGTGACAAAAGTCCGTCCAGGTTTGTTGACAGACTTCAGTCTTTCTTCCTGCCATATGAGTTCAGTTAGTGAAAACTCAGGGAAGGAACCAGGAGTAAATTGTTTTCTTCTTTGGCAGGTCCAGACTTAGGCTGATAAGAAAGTTCAGAGAACTTTATCCAGTGCTTTGGAGGACACAGGATTGAGGGACAGAAGCCAGGGAGAAGGTTAGATAGCATATCAAAGTGCCATATTTTGGGGTATCCATTTCTGAGCCCTAATACCATGATGAGCTGCAGAGCCAAAGATTTTTACTGGGGGCTTTTCTCATAAGTACACTCTGCTTGCTCAGCGAGCCACAACTGCCAGCATTCCAGACTCTCAGAAGGAAAGCAAGTAATCTCCATAAATCACACTGTACAAACAGCCCAGGCAGGCCAATACAACGCAATTCAGTGTGCCAGGTGGGCAAGGTCCTTATCAGTTAGTGACTTGGGAACCTTCCAAAAGCCAAGTTCCCAGATGCTAGCCATGGGCCAGCCCCGTAAGCCAGCCCTTCTGTACTGGGGCTGCTATGGTAACTCTTTCCTGCCCAGAATTGTTGGAAGAATTAAATGATTGCACTTGGCAGAAGTTCTTAACACAGCATCTACCTCTTATGGCCCTCAAATGCTAGCTCTTGTATATGACCTGATCTACTCTAAATAATAGGTGAAACGTATAGAGCTCTTACTATATCCTAGCCACTGTTCTAAGAGTTACGTATGTCCCTCAATAACTCTGTGAGTTAGGTATTATAATCATTCTCATTTTTGAGATGAGGTTAAGTAACATACTGAAGGCTGAACGTGGTGGCTCACGCCTGTAATCCTAGCAGTTTGGGAGGCTGAGGCAGGCAGATCACTTGAGGTCACGAGTTTAAGATTAGCTTAAGAAACATAGCAGGCTGGGTGTGGTGGCTCACGCCTGTAATCCAAGCACTTTGGAGGCCAAGGCGGGCGGATCACCTGAGGTCAGGAGTTCAAGACCAGCCTGACCAACATGGTGAAACCCTGTCTTTATAAAAAAAAGAAAGAGAAAGAAAAAGAAACATAGTGAAACCATCTCTACTGAAAATACAAAAATTAGCCAGGCATGGTGGCACACGCCTGTAGTCCCAGCTACTCAGGAGGCTGAGGCAGGAGACTTGCTTGAACCCAGGAGGCAGAGGTTACAGTGAGCTGAGATTGTGCCACTGCACTCCAGCCTGGTGACAGAGCGAAACTCTGTTTCAAAAAAAAAAAAAAAAAAAAAAAAGTAGCATGCTGAAGATGAGAGCTAGTGAGTGGTAGATTTGAGATTCAAATCAAGGCAGTCTAGCTTCAGAGCCTGTGCTCTTAACTGCTAAAGAAGATGAGATGCTGACTGTAGGCCCCACTAGAAAAAAAATCCTCAACTTCTATTGTATCAGCTGACACAGCCTGGCAGGTATTTAAACTATAAAAATTATTAACCTTACCCCAAAACCTAAAATGCAATAAAAAAATAAATAAATAAATAAAAATAAAAATAAAAATTATTAACCTGTGAAATCTACAAACTCTTTCCCTAAACAATGAGCAGGGACCTGGAGAATTTTGGATAACCTTTGCAAATGGGATGAACACATTTCTTTTTCTTGAAACAGGGTCTTGCTCCATTGACCAGGCTGGAGTGCAGTGATATGATCATGGCTCGCTGCAGCCTCGACCTCCCAGGCTAAGGTGGTCCTCCCACCTCAGCTCCTGAGTGGCTGGGGCTACAGGTGCTCACTACCACATTGGCTAATTTTTGTATTTTTCTTTTCCTTTTTTTTTTTTTTGAGACAGAGTCCCACCCTATCACTCAGGCTGGAGTGGAGTGGCGCGGTCTCTGCTCACTGCAATCTCTGCTTCCCGGGTTCAAGTGATTCTCCTGCCTTAGCCTCGTGAGTAGCTGGGACTACAGGCACGTGTCACCATGCCTGGCGAATGTTTTGTATTTTTTTTAGTTGAGACGGGTTTCATGGTATGGTCTCGATCTCCTGAACTCATGATCTGCCCACCTCAGCCTCCCAAAGTGCTGGGATTAGAGGCATGAGCCACTGTGCCTGGCGTTTTTGTATTTTTCATAGTGGGGTGGTATTGCCAATTTTCCAGCTTGGTCTTGAACTCTTGGGCTCAAGCAATCCTCCAGTTTTGCCTCCCAAATTGCTGGGATTACAGGCATTAGCCACTGCACAGGGCCTGAACACACTTCTTTACTCACATAAACTATCTTTCTCAACTGCCTCAGTTGCCATCCAGCTATTTTAGCAGCCTTAAATGGAGGGAGATAGAAACCAGATAATCACGTGGGTAAATTGCTCACAGCTGCAGCAGCGGACCCTGGCCTACCAGGCTACTGCTGCTGTGTCTGGGTGGATAATTTCCTCTTTTAGAACTTTAGTCAGAGCTCTCCAATAATTTCAACACTAAAGCCCTCTTTCTTTTTCTTTTGTTTTAAAAATGTATTTATATAACACTGTGCCATATACAAATCAGTTTTACATACATTATTTTGTTAATCTTCCCAGTTGCTTGAGAGTAGCTATGATTATCTCATCCTTCAGTAGAAGGCAGTAGCAGAGACGTTGCTGGCCATGAAGAGAGAATTTAGGTTCTGCAGCAAAGGAGGCTAGAGGCCACATCTCGGCAGGAATTAACTGTATCTCTCCAGTAATTAAGATAATTGGTAGAGACCAGCCTAAGCCTGGAATAGCCCAGCTGGAAAGGAAAGGGGAAACAAGGGCAGAGGAAAGGGAAAGAAGAAAAAGAAGGTACTAACTGGGTGTGGTGGCTCATGCCTGTAATCCCAGCACTTTGGGAGGCTGCGCGGGGAGGATTGCCTGAGTACAGGAGTTCAAGACCAGCCTGGGCAACATAGTGAGATCCTGTCTCTTAATAAAAAAGAAATGAAGGCCGGCTGTGGTGGCTCATGCCTGTAATCCAAGCACTTTGGAGGCCAAGGCAGGCGGATCACTTGAGGTCAGGAGTTCAAGACCAGCCTGACCAACAAGGTGAAACCCGTCTTTAAAAAAAAAAAAAAAAAAAAAGAAATGCAAAAGAATGTACTGGTGATTGAGGCTAAAGGCAAGATTGTGTAGAGGAGGAAAAATAATTTTTTTTCTTTACCTTTCATGAGTTCTTACCTGGGATCCGTTGTAATAAAGGACAGATTAACAAGAGAGAAATGAACAGAAGTTTAATAATATGTATGCCCTCTGTAAATATGGGTGAAAATCCAGAGAAATGAGTAAATCTCTAGGATAGATCTCAAAAGAGTAGTTCATATCAGTCATATAAGAATAAAGAAAAAAAAAGAGTAGTTCAAATCAGGCATGGTGGCTCACGCCTATAATCCCAGCACTTTGGGAGACTGAGGTGGGTAGATCACTTGAGGCCAAGAGTTCTAGACCAGCCTGGCCAACATGGTGAAACCCCATCTCTACTAAAAATACAAAAATTAGCCAGGCATCATGGTGTGTGCCTGTAATCCCAGCTACTTGAGAGGTCAAGGCAAGAGAATCGCTTGAGCTCGGGAGACATAGGTTGCGGGTGAGCCGAGATATCACCATTGCAGTCTAACCTGAACGATGGAGCAAGACTGTCTCAAAAAAAAAAAACAAACGGTAAGGGTGTAGTTCAGACTTCAGGCTTAAATATGGTTAATCTCTGAAACAAAAAAAAAAAAAGATGTAACCCAGTTAAGACCAGAGGACCAGGAAAAGCACCTTATACAAATGTAAACTTTGTTATGCAGATTTAGGTCAACACCTTCTCCATTTATTACAAATCTCTAGTGATTTAACTTTCTTTCTGTTCCTGGTGCAGAGAGGGAGAGACCTTAACAGAGGGGCATTTCTCAGCTGGGCATGGTGGCTCACACTTGTAATCCTAACGCTTTTAGAGGCCAAGGCAGGACAATTGCTGCAGCCTAGGAGTTTGAGACTAGCCTGGGCAACATAGCAAAATCCCATCTCTAAAAAAAAAAAAAAAAAAAAAACCTTAAAATAAGGACAAAGGGACATTTCCTTTACAGATGTACATTTCTAAAAGGACAACTTTTTGGAGCTACTGTTGTGTCTGCAGCTTCTCAAAATAACCAGTACCAAACAGTCCTTATGCCAGGTAGCCATATTTTGGGGTGGTGTGTCCTGAGCTCCATCAAGTGCAACTTTCTCAAGACTATATGGCATTAAGAAAAAAATTACTGACACGTTTTAGAAAGGTAGAGAAAACTTTGTTTAAGATGTTTACAGTAGGGGTATTGCAATAGGGAAGACAGATTGGGCTCAACTGAAAATATAGGGACAAGTGCACAGTGAGGAGTCAGTGGATGGAAAATTACTAAACAGGAGACGTAGGGTGGGGACTTAGAAATCAAAAGTGGAGATAACAAACTTAATTGGGTATCAAGGGTGAGGGAGTATCAGTACCCTGACTTATCAGAGTTTTTTGCTAAAACTGGGCTGGATAAGCCAAGACAGCAGGATGGCAGGTGGAGGGGAGAGGAAGGGAGCAGCAAGGTGAAGGCCTGGCAGAAAAGAGGGCTCAAAGGAGCCTGACTGAAGCTTGGTCTGGGAGGGCGTCTGTCAGAGCCAGCCTAGCCTTGCTTGCCCACCGACCCTGACTGTCTAGCACAGCTCTCCTACTCTGAAACTCATGCTCTTTTTTTTTTTTTTTTTTTTTTGAGGAGTCTCATTTTGTTGCCCAGGCTGGAGTATAGTGAGCCAAGATTGCACTGGGTTCTAGCGATTCTCCTGCCTCAGCCTCCAGAGTAGCTGGGATTACAGACACATGCCACCACACCTGGCTAATTTTTGTATTTTTAAGAAAGACAGGGTTGCACCATATTGGCCAGGCTGGTCTTGAACTCCTGACCTTAGGAAATCCGCCTGCCTGACCCTCCCAAAGTACTGAGATTGCAGGCGTGAGCCATCGCTCCCAGCCCCCTACTCATGCTCTCTTGATGTGCATTTACTAACTTCTTGCCGAGAAGAAGACTTTCAAGTCAAGAAGAAGAAATGGAGGAGACTTTTCTTTACAGATGGTACCCTGTATCTTAGCCTTTCTTTACCCTTAACTAGTGTGTAAATGCTTTAAGGGTAGAGAATTTTTGTTCATCTCTGTATTCCTATTGGTTTGGCACATGTATATATGTGTGTGTATAAACACACACACACACACACACACATAACCTAGACTGCAAAAATGTGTTGAATGAAGAAGTGACAAAAGTGACCACTTACTGAGGACTTGGCCTTTGCTGGGCTCAACACTGGTGTTTATACCAGCAGGTTTTCTTTGAATCTAAGCAGCTCTGATCATCACTTCCTTTAAATATATGGCAGAGCCCACTGACAGTTAAAGGAAATATTGAAAACAAGGGAAGCTGAAGAAGAGGAACTGAAGCAACTCCAGGGATCCAGGAACCAGGAACTTGTGACTAAAGGGTAATCCCTTCCAGCCACCCATGGCCAGGTGAATCAGCTGTTTTCTGCATATGCAGTTACTTTCTCCAGATGCTGAAGTTCTAGAGAGGGACCCTTACTGGCTGAGTCTGATCACAGGCTCACCTCTTGACCCTGGGTGGGAACCCTTTGACTGACAGATTCACCAAGTGGGAGTAGGGGGGTAGTCATTCCACTCCCCTCCTTCACACCCTGCAAAAAAAAGAAAAGAAAAGAAAAGAAAAAGCAAGCCCAGCAATCAATGCACTTGAGACTTTTATCTCTCTTTTCAAATTTTCTTTCTTTTATTTTTTTTGAGACAGTCTTACTCTGTCACCCAGGCCGGAGGGCTGGAGTGCAGTGGTGCGATCTCAGCTCACTGCAACCTCCATCTCCTGGGTTCAAGTGATTCTCCTGCCTCAGCCTCCCGAGTAGTTGTGATTACAGGCACTCACCACCATGCCCCGATAATTTTGTATTTTTAGTAGAGACAGGGTTTCGCCAATGTTGGCCAGACTGGTCTCGAACTCCTGACCTCAGGTGATCTACCCACCTGGGCCTCCCAAAGTGCTGGGATTACAGGCATGAGCTACTGCACCCTGGCCTCATTTTTCATTAGATGGAGTCTCACTCTGTCACCCAGGCTGGAGTGCATGGGTGAGATCTTGGCTCATTGCAACCTTCACCTCCTGGGTTCAAGCAACTCTCCTGCCTCAACTTCCCAAGTAGCTGGGATTACAGGTGCATGCCACCATGCTCAGCTAATTTTTTGGTAGAGACAGGGTTTCGCCATATTGGCCAGGCTTGTCTCAAACTCCTGACCTTAGGTGATTCGCCCATGTTGGCCTCCCAAAGTATTGGAATTATAGGCATGAGCCACCGCACCTGACCACCTCTCTCCTTTTTTAGAAGATGACATTGAGGCATTTGCAACTGGCATAATCATTCTTGGCTCCTAAATGTTAAACTTTGAACAGAAAAAAAAGAAAGCTGGGTAGAGTATTTTCTCAATCTACTTTCAATATTTAACATTTCAAGTGTAATCTTAGCAGCAGCCATAATCTAATCTAATTTTTTACTTTCCCAATTTAGACTTTCTCGGCATTTTCTCACTGTGCTCACTCATATGCTTTGGCCCTGTGTTACTTTTTATTATAGCTGAATCCAATGCAGGAGGAAAAATAGACACAGCCAGAATACTGCTGTAATGTAAATAGAAAGGAGCAGGTTGCTTGATAGAGGGCTAAGACGCTGGCACACAATATAGTGTTGTTTCAGGTTAAAGGAAAACGTACCTATAACAGCACCAAGCCTTAACTTTTCAGAAAGTATGAAAGGAATACAGGATGCAGGATGCGTTATCTTATGTAATCTTCTGAAAGAAGAGCGTTATGCACACAGACCAGAGGTTTTTTTTTTTTAATCTCTCTTTTTTCCTTTTTTTTTTTTTTTTTTTTTTAAAGATGGGGTCTTGGCTGGGCACAGTGGCTCACACATGTAATTCCAGCACTTTGGGAGGTCGAGGTGGGTGGATCACGAGGTTGAGAGTTTGAGACCAGCCTGGCCAACATGGTGAAACCCTGTCTCTACTAAAAATATAAAAATTAGTCTTGTGTGGTGGTGGGTGCCTGTAATCCCGTCTACTTGGGAGGCTGAGTCAGGAGAATCACTTGAACCCAGGAGGCAGAGGTTGCAGTGAGTCGAGACCAGGCCACTACACTTCAGCCTGGGTAACGGAATGAGACTCTGTCTCAAAAAAAAAAAAAAAAAAAAAAAAGGCAGGTTGGGGGGGCTCTTGCTATATTGCCATGCTGATCTTGAACTCCTGGAGTCAAGTGATCCTCCCACCTCAGCCTCCCAAAGTTCTGGGATTACAGGGATGAACCACCATGTCCATTTGAGGTTTTCCTTTTATAAACAATGTCTTATCTATCACATTAGTGCAATCTTTGTCCATTGTATATAAACTGCTTCTTGAGGTACAATCTATACTTGCTTTTGAAGTCTGTGTTCCTACCCACTCTTGCCTCAGTCCTGACAGCTTGTCACCCAGTGTCCCCTGCAGTATGTGGCCCTCACTTTGCCCAAGCATGCATTTTCACAAGAGCACATGGAAATCTTAAATCACAAGCACAAGATCTCTGTGCAGTTGAGGTATATTCAAAGTGTGCAGTCTCATACTGAGTGCTCAGTGTGGCCTTATCTGGTCATTTAAATCCTCATCTGGGTTTAAGTGGTCATTTTCAGTGGGGCCTGCAGGCTGAGGTCTCAGGCTCACTAGAAGAGCATATCAGGATTCTCAATCTCCTGGGTGGAACAGAGAGTTCAAACTGTGATTCTGATATGCTCCATCTCACTCCTCCCCGTTAAGGAGTGCTGTGGTATTAAGTTCCAGTTCCTGATAAACATGAGCTAGATCACAGTAGTCAGTGGTTGGCGGGGGCTGAGGGACAAGGGGACCAAAATTGAGAAGCTCTCCTTTAAGCAGTGAATTGTTCACATTCTTTCCAACACAGATCTTTTTCTTTCTTTTTTTTTTTTGAGACAGAGTTTCACTCTTGTCACCCAGGCTGGATGGAGTGCAATGGTGCGATCTCGGCTCACTGCAACCTCCACCCCTGAGTTCAAGGGATTCTCCTGCCTCGCCTCTGAATAGCTGGGATTACAGGCACCCACCACCACACCCAGCTAGTTTTGTATTTTTAGTACAGACGGGGTTCCTCCATGTTGGTCAGGATGGTTTCGAACTCCCGACCTCAGGTGATCTGCCTGCCTCGGCCTCCCAAAGTGCTGGGATTTACAGGTGTGAGCCACCGCGCCTGGCCACAGACCATTTTTTTTTTTCCTAGCCCTGATCCTTGTGTCAACCTTGGGTGAGCTTCTAGTGTCAGCCCCCTCACAGCTGGGCGGCTAGGGGGTTTGGGCTGGGATTTCTGTCTGGGACCCAGGCTCTCGTTATGCAGGTATAAATAATGATTATGCTCAGTCATTTCAGCCTTGCTTCACTGCTATCTCTCATGATCTTCCTCTAGAATTTTTCCACTGGCCTCTTCTGGCTTTTGATTCTGAGACACTCACTTTAACTCAGTTTCTCTTAGCTGATACTCTCATCTCAGTACATCTGGGTAAGTTTTTGTGTTTGGCTCTCTGGTTCTTTGGAAAATCTCCTTCCTTCTATCTTCGCTCTCCCTGATCCTGACTCACCCCCACTCCAGCCAGGAATGGATAAACAAGTCCAAGTATGTTAATACCAGGGAGTAACTACCAGGCATGAAACTGCGCATAAATAAACTCACGAGTGTGACCACGGAGCAGTATAAGGATGAAATTTAAGAAGGAGTTTCACTCACACTCACATACATCTATCCTGATTACGACTGGAAAAATATGTGTGTTGATTAATGTTCATAATCGGTTTTGATTTAGAGAGTAATGTTTCAAAAAATTATTTGTAGGTTATTTTTAAATTAACATTTTAAAGGCTAGAAGCTTTCTTTTTCTTTTCTTTTCTTTTTTTTTGTTTGAGACTGAGTCTGGCTTTGTCACCCAGGCTGGAGTGCAATGGCGTGATCTCACTTCACTACAACATTTGCCTCCTGGGTTCAAGCAGTTCTCCTGTCTCAGCCTCCCGAGTAGCTGGGGTGACAAGCATGTGCTACCACACCTGGTTAAGTTTTTTGTATTTTTAGTAGAGACAGGGTTTCACCATTTTGGCCAGGCTGGTCTCAAATTCCTGGCCTTGTGATCCACTCACCTTGGCCTCCCAAATTGCTGGGATTACAGGCGTGAGCCAAGGTGCCCGGCCCTGAAGGCTAGAACCTTTCATCCAGCTTTTTTCCTTTTGTTTTGAGATGGAGTCTTGCTCTGTTGCCCAGGGTGGATGCAATGCCGTGATCTTGGCTCACTGCAACCTCTGTCTCCCAAGCACAAGCAATTCTCCCATCTCAGCCTCCTGCGTAGCTGGGACTACAGATGTGGCTAATTTTTGTATTTTTCACAGATACAGGGTTTCACAATGTTGCCCAGGCTGGTCTTTAATTCCTGACCTCAAGTGATGCTGGGATTACAGGTGTGAGCCACCATGCCCGGCCCAGCTTTTTTTCTAGAAAGTTTCTCATTACTTTCTTTCTCCTCTAAATGATGACATTTGACCCAACAAGGAGCTCACACCACCCCCTTCCATCCAAGAAAGGCCTGCGTATCGGGATTCATATCTTTAAATTTTATTTAGCCACTCCCCCGGCTGTCCCAGGTTTTGGTCATATTGCCAGTTGGCAAAGCCTCCAGGTCTCCAGGGAAGGGGTGGGTGTTGGTTTTGCCCCATTGGCTCACTCCTGTGACTGTGAAATCCTTCTTGGTGCTGAAAACATAACCTCAATGGGGGATTCCCATTAAATGGGAACATAATGTGCATCCTCATCAAAATAAGGGAAATGGGATGGGGGAGATAGCGTGAGAAAAACTGCAACAACTCTTGATCATTTGCTTTGTTCAAGACAAGTGTCATCTTCTATGGCAAATGGTTTTTGAGGTGTACCCGATGAAAGGGTGGACTTGTTTGTTGGTTGGCTGTACTCTTCTTGTTGGAAATCAGCCACTAGACTACTGCTACCCAGTGAAAATGTGCTAGGAGCCACCAAGGCAATCTACATATGTGATTTCAAATTTTCTAGTAGGAATAGCAAAAAAAGGAGGAATAGGTTAAACTAATCCTCATAATACACCTTAACTCGCAGTCTCTAAAATATTATCATTTAAAAATATACACTATATGAAAAATATAAATTAACTACTTTACATTTCTTTCTACTAAGTCTTCGAAATCCAGTGTATGTGTTTTACACTTAATCAGACTCACATTTCAAGGCTCACGTGGCCAGTGGCCGCCATCTTGGAGAACACAGCGCTAGACCGTTTTGAAACCAGCAGAGGGCAGCATGGTGTCCTGGCCAGTGTGCGTTTCATTTTCCTTTTTCTTTTCTTTCTTTCTTTTTGTTGAGATGGAGTTGTGTTCTTGTTGCCCAGGCTGGAGTGCAATGGCACAGTCTTGGCTCACTGCAACCTCCGCCTCCCGGGTTCAGGCGATTCTGCCGCCTGAGCCTCCTAAGCCGTGGGGCTTGCAGGAGTGCACCAGCACACTCGGCTAATTTTTGTATTTTTAGTAGAGACGGGGCTTCACCGTGTTGGCCAGGCTGCTCTCGAACTCCTGACCCCGGGTGACCCTTCCGTCTCGGCCTCCCAAAGTGCTGGGATTACAGGCCTGAGCTGCCTGGCCTGGCCGTATTTCATTTTTCAGCCCCTTATCTCTGTGATCTTTGTTCCTCTGTCTCAGATTTCTGATCCCTGTATTTTTACAGTGCCGATTTGAACATCTAAATAAAGTGGGTACCAGCCACATACGTGACAACAAATGTTCTCCCTTCACCAGCGCCATGCTTTCACAATCCTATTTTCTTTCTCTCAGTTTTTGATGAGGAAGCTAAAGCCCAAAGGTATTAGGAAGTCATCCAAAGAAAACACAGTAAATGGCATGAGGAGAGAGAGAACTATAGTGTTTGACTCCGGAATCCAAGTTCCAAACAACTGCGCTACGGCCTTCACGAGAAACAATTCCTGTGCTGTTTTACGTTCTCCTAAAGAATCGAAACAATGTCCATCAAACTGCTAATGTATGGCTTCCAAACGGAATTTACACCAGATTCTACACTGCCAATTATATTGTAGGAGGAGTCTATTCAGGTCTAGTTGCAGCTTCAATTTTCGTTTTCTTTCCACTGTTTTTACCTTTGATTTTTTAATATTGCCAGAAGTCAAAAATGTAGGATGGGCACAGTGGCTACGCCTGTATTCCCAGCACTTTGGGAGGCCGAGGCAGGCAATTGTTTGAGCCTGGGAATTCAAGATAAGCCTGGGCAACATGGTGAAACACCACCTCTATAAAATATCAAAATAATTAGCCAGGTGTGCTGGTGCACGCCTATAGTCCCAACTACTCGGGAGGCTGAGAGGATCTCCTGAGTCTGGAAAGGTTGAAGTTACAGTGAGCAGTGATTGTGTCACTGTACTCCAGCCTAGGCAACACAGCAAGACCCTGTCTTAAAAAAAAAAAAAGGAAAAAAAATGTAGTTGGCTATCATTGTTTAGACTGGACTTGATTTTGGCAGTTCTCTTAAATTCCTAATCTTCAGGTTGGGCTTGGTGACTCATGCCTGTAATTCCAACACTTTGGGAAGCTGAGGCAGGCGAATCACAAGGTCAGGAGTTCGAGACCAGCCTGGCCAAAATGGTGAAACCCTGTGTCCACTAAAAATACAAAAAATTAGCTGGGCATGATGGCGGGTGCCTGTAATTCCAGCTACTTGGGAAACTGAGGCAGGAGAATCACTTGAATCAGGGAGGGAGGGGTGGAAGTTGCAGTGTACTGAGATCACGACACTGCACTGTAACCAGGGTGACAGTGTGAGTCTCTATCTCAAAAAACAAACAAACAAACAAACAAAAAAAATTGTCTTTATTGTGGAGTCCTTTGGAGCCTTCCTGGCAGCAGAACATTATTAATGGTATATTAGCATTATCGAGACCCTGTCTTTCAGGGAGCTATTGGTTTCTACGTATTTATTAATTTCACTTGCTTTGGATAAAAGAATATGTTATTGTAGTTTCTTTTCCACAAATGGAAAAATGGAGGCCTAAGGACTGAGTATAACATAACTGAAGATTCCTCTGTTCTGTTGCAGGGGAGTCTGAGCCACATTGCTAGAAGGCATGTCTTCCAATAGCTTGACTTCCAAAGAAAGTGCAGTAAAGACAGTTTAAGCAGTGAGGTTTCTCTGCGTCCTGGAGTGAGATGCCCCCAGGTCTAGAATGCCAGGCTGACACGGAGACGCCGACACAGGCAGTGGCCATCTCTCTCTGTTGTTCTTAGGGTGCACCAGGCCTCATGTCTGCACTCCGGGCAGGAAGAACAGGGAACGGCAGAGTTAAGAGCAGAGAGGTGTCACCTAGCAAGACTTTGCTTTTTATCTGGGAAGAGTCGTCTGTTCCAGGGATTTCATCCTACATCTCATGGGCCAGAACTGTGTCACATGGTCACCTCATGCTGGAAGGCAGTTGGTGACTCTCATGGTTTTGGCTGGGCACATCTACTGCCCTGAGCAAAATTCTTAGGGAGGAAGAAAGGAAGATTGGGTTTGAATAAGCAGATAGCACTGTCAGCCACGAGGACAAACTTCTTTTTCATTAAAAAACTAAGGAAACTTCCTTATGAAATATATGCTTTTAAGGAGCAGCTTTCTTCCTGTGTCTGCACAAAGAGTTCCTTATAGCTCTAAGCTATATTTATTTATTTTTCTTTTTTTTTTTTTTCACTTTTTAAAACTTTTTATTATTTTAATTTTTTCTTTTTTTAAAAAAAGATGGGGTTTCACCATGTTGGCCAGGCTGGTCTTGAACTCCTGACCTCAGGTGATCCACCCACCTCGGCCTCCCAAAGTGCTAGGATTACAGGCGTGAGCCACCGTGCCTGGCCTCTAAGCTAGATTTAAAAGCAGGTGGGTATAGCAATGTTAAGTCTCAGCTTCAACAAATGTACCGTGGTTATGTTAACATTTGGGGGTGCTGGATGAAGGATGAAAGGGAGCTATTTGTGCGATCTTTGCAGCTTTTTTTTTTTTTTGAGATGGACTCTTGCTCTGTCTCCCAGGCTGGAGTGCAGTGGTGCAGTCTCAGCTTACTGCAACCAAGTAGCTGAGATTACAGGTGCGCAGCACCATGCACAGGTAATTTTTGTATTTATTTACTTATTTTTTCGAGACAGAGTCTCACACTGTCTCCCAGGCTGGAATGCAATGGTGCTGTCTTGACTCACTGCAACCTATACCTTCCAGGTTCAAGCTATTCTCCTGCCTTAGCCACTCAAGTAGCTGGGATTACAGGCACCCGCCACCATGCTCAGCTACTTTTTTGTATTTTTAGAAGAGACGGATTTGAGCATGTTGGTCAGGCTGATCTCAAACTCCTGACCTCAAGTGATCTGCTTGCCTCGGCCTTCCAAATTTCTGGGATTACAGGCGTGCCACCATGTCTAGCCTTCTTTGCAGCTTTTCTATAAATCTAGTTATTCTAAAATATAAAGTTTATTTTTTAAAAAGTAGGCAAGATTTTTTCTCAGCATCTGCTATCAATTTTAAAGCTATGAACAATGTAGAAAATATATAAACTTTTTTTACAGTTTAAAAAAAGACTATGTATTGCCACTGCTATCTTCCTTTTCTGAACTTCAACCTCTTCCTCCTTTGAGGATCTGTTGACATATTATCTCTTCAGTCTCAAAACCAGCACCTGATAAATTACTGTGCAGTAAAGCACCAACAGGTTAATATTGTAACCTTCCTGGGAATACTGAGAAAATGCCGAGCAGGAATGAGCCTTTGGGAAGGAACTTTCACACCTTGGGGTTCCTGGGAAGGATTTTATTTCAGTATCCCCAGTATCACACTGGGTGTTCTCTGTGTTGCTAACTCTGCTGAATTTATTTGATTCAGGTAGGATGCTTCCTTTTCCCCCAAGATCACCTAGAGTTACTTCTAGATTCTTCTATATAAATAAGGTCTGAAAAGTTTCTACCTTGGAAAGATATCCTTTCTGTCCTGACACCTTGGGCCCTTGCATGGAAGCCCACATGGCTAATATTTATGGAATGCTTCTATAGACCAGGGACTCTGCTAGGCCTTTTATGTTTAAATTTTATTTTATTTTAATTTTTTTTAATTATTATACTTTGCGTTCCAGGGTACATGTGCAGAACGTGCAGGTTTGTTACATAGGTAAACATGTGCCATGGTGGTTTGCTGCACCCATCAACCTGTCATCTACATTAGGTATTTCTCCTAATGCTCTCCCTCCCCTAGCTCCCCACCCCGCGACAGGCCCCAGTCTGTGATGTTCCCCTTCCTGTGTCCATGTGTTCTCATTGTTCAACCCCCACTTATGAGTGAGAACATGCGGTGTTTGGTTTTCTGTTCCTGTGTTACTTTGCTGAGAATGATGGTTTCCCGCTTCATCCATGTCCCTGCAAAGGACATGAACTCATCCTTTTCTATGGCTGCATAGTATTCCATGGTATATGTGTGCCACATTTTCTTTATTCAGTCTATCATTAATGGGCATTTGGGTTGGTTCCAATTCTTTGCTATTGTGAATAGTGCTGCAAAAAACATTTGTGTGCATGTGTCTTTATAGTAGAATGATTTATAATTCTTAGGGTATATACCCAGTAATGGCATTGCTGAGTCAAATGTTATTTCTGGTTCTAGACACTTAAGGAATTACCACCGTGTCTTTCACAATGGTCAAACTAATTTACACTTCAACCAGCAGTGTAAAAGTGTTCCTGTTTCTCCGCATCCTCTCCAGCATCTGTTGTTTCCTGACTTTTTAATGATTGCCATTCTAACTGGTATGAGATGATATCTCATTATGGTTTTGATTTGCATTTCTCCAATGACCAGTGATGATGAGCTTTTATTTCATATGTTTGTTGGCCGCATAAATGTCTTCTTTTGAGAAGTATCTGTTCGTATCCTTCACCCATGTTTTGATGGGGTTGTTTGTTTTTTTCTTGTAAATTTAAGTTCCTTGTTGATTCTGGATATTAGCTCTTTGTCAGATAGATAGATTGCAAAAATTTTCTCCCATTCTGTAGGCTGCCTCTTCACTGTGATGATAGTTTCTTTTGCTGTGCAGAAGCTCTTTAGTTTAATTAGATCCCATTAGTCAATTTTGGCTTTTGTTGCCATTGCTTTTGGTGTTTTAGTCATGAAGTCTTTGTGCATACTTATGTCCTGAATGGTATTGCCTAGGTTTTCTTCTAGGGTTTCTATGGTTTTAGGTCTTATGTTTAAGTATTTAATCCATCTCGAGTTAATTTTTGTATAAGGTGTAAGGAAGGGGTCCAGTTTCAGTTTTCTGCATATGGCTAGCCTGTTTTCCCAACGCCGTTTATTCTTTATTTATTTATTTAATTTTTTTAGAGATGGGGTCTCCCTATGTTGCCCAGGCTGGAGTGCAGTGGCTATTCACAGGCGCAATCCCACTACTGATCAGCATGGGAGTTTTGACCTGCTCCATTTCTGACCTGGGACAGTTCACCCCTCCTTAGGCAAACTTGTGGTCCCCTCCCCCAGGAGGTCACCATATTGATGCCAAACTTAGTGAGGACACCCGATCGGCATAGTGCACTATGGCCCAGAACTCCTGGACTCAAGCGATCCTCCAGCCTCAGCCTCCTGAGTAGCTGAAACTACAGGCATGCACCACTGCGCCTGGCCCAACACCATTTATTAAATGGGAAATCCTTTCCCCATTGCTTGTTTTTGTCATGTTTGTCAAAGATCAGATGGTTGTTGATATGTGGCATTATTTCTGAGGCCCCTCTTCTATTCCATTGCTCTATATGTCTGTTTTGGTACCAGTGCCATGTTGTTTTGGCTACTGTAGCCTTGTAGCATAGTTTGAAGTCAGGTAGCATGATACCTTCAACTTTGTTCTTTTTGCTTAGGATTGTCTTGGCTATATGGGCTCTTTCTTGGTTCCATTTGAAATTTAAAGTAGTTTTTTCTAATTCGTGAAGAAAGTAAATGGTAGCTTGATAGGGATAGCATTAAATCTATAAATTACTTTGGGCAGTATGGCCATTTTCATGATATTGATTCTCCCTATCCATGAGCATGGAATGTTTTTCCATTTGTTTGTGTCCTCTCTTATTTCCTTGAGTAGTGGTTTGTAGTTCTCCTTGAAGAGGTCATTCACATCCCTTGTAAGTTGTATTCCTAGGTATTTTATTTTTTTGGAGCAATTATGAATGGGAGTTCACTCATGATTTGGCTGTTTGTCTATTATCAATGTATAGAAATGCTTGTGATTTTTGCACATTGATTTTGTATACTGAGACTTTGCTGAAGTTGCTTATTAGCTTAAGGAGGTTTTGGGAAGAGATGATGGGGTTTTCTAAATATACAACCATGTCATCTGCAAACAGAGACAATTTGATTCCTCTTTTTCTATTTGAATACCCTTTATTTCTTTCTCTTGCCTGGTTGCCCTGGCCAGAACTTCCAATACTATGTTGAATACGAGTGGTGAGAGAGGGCATCCTTGTCTGGTGCTGGCTTTCAAAGGGAATGCTTCCAGCTTTTGCCCATTCAGTATGATATTGGCTATGAGTTTGTCATAAATAGCTCTTATTATTTTGAGATACTTCCATCAATATCTAGTTTATTGAGAGTTTTTAGCATGAAGCGGTGTTGAATTTTGTCGAAGGCCTTTTCTGCATCTATTGACATAATTATGTGGATATGCCATTTGACAGACAAGAATTTTGTTTTTAGGCTTCTCTGCACTTACATTACCATATAGTCTCTGATAAACAAGATAATCTCTGAAAATTCTACCTTTTGTTCTGCTTATTATCACAGTAGATGTTCTCTCTAGTCTTTGAAATGTACCCAGCTTTTATTTAATGATACCAACAGAAGAATAAAACATAGTTTGCCATTCCATCTGTTGATTGCCTTTACATTTCTGACAGTAAGACACAGAAGCTACAGCACTCATAAAATCACAGGGTCATGTTTGGTTTTCTTCTCTCTTTACTAAAGTTACTTTGAATCCTTTTACCTCTTTTCTATCCTCTCGCCTCCTTTCCATCAATTAAATAAGTGTAAGTGGGTTATAACTTTGTGAATGTAAAGTGTTTTGTTTTAGTAATATCAGTTAATAGGACTTTATGCCCTACCATCAATTTCCTGCTTTTATATCCTCTTGTTAATGTCAGAGCTAAGGAAGTAATTATTTTAGTCCTCTGACTCACTGTTGTTATTGCCTTTTGGAGAGTTTTGTATCCCAAGCAGCTAGCACCGTCCTTATGGAGTAGGCACTTAAAAACAATCGCTTAATGTTTTTGATTGGAGGACTTTTGCTGCTTTAGGAAATAGGGCTCCTTCGACTCCGGCTTCCATTTAGGATGGCTTGGAACAGTAGAGATGACCTTAAGTCCAACTCGGATTTCCTTTCCTTTTTTTTTTTTTTTAAAAAAAAAACACAAAAACTTTTACTCTTGGTTTCGGTGTATATGCAAAGGTTTGTTACATAAGTAAACACGTGTCACGGAGGTTATTGTACATATTATTTCATCACCCAGGTGATGTCCAGTACCCAATAGTTATCTTCTTTTCTCCTCTCCTCCTCCCAACTTCTCCCATCATGTAGACCCTGGCATCTGGTCGTTTTTTTTTTGAAACAGAGTCTTGCTGTATTGCCCAGGCTGGAGTACAGTGACGTGATCTCAGCTCACTGCAACCTCCGTCTCCTGGGTTCAAGTTATTCTTGTGCCTCAGCCTCTTGAGTAGCTGAGATTACCGGCATGCACCACCACCTCCAGATAATTTTTTGTATTTTTAATAGAGATAGGGTTTTGCTGTGTTTGCCACCCTGGTCTCAAACTCCTGGCCTCAAGTGATCTGCCTATCGGCCTCCCAAAGCGGTAAGATTACAGGCATGAGCCACCACACCTGGCTGTGGTTTCCTTCTTTGCATTCATCAGTTCTTATTGTTTAGCTCCCACTTCTAAGTGAGAACATGCAGTATTTGGTTTTCTGTTCCTGCGTAAGTTTACTAAGGTTAATAGCCTCTAGTCAGATTTTCTTAAAAAAAAAAAAAAAAAAAAAGCTTCAACTTTTCTATTGTAACTCATTCTTAATTAAGGTGTTTTCCTACAAATGCATGATTAAAAAGCATGCTATGAATATTTCTTCAGTCTTGACCATTTTTAAATTATGCAACATGCTAAGTGACATCAGATGCTTGGACTCTATAGGACTGTGATCTAGCAGGACCAGGAAGACAAAATACTGCAAATGTATCCCTAGATGTGTGAAAGAAGTTAAAGCTTATATCTTGCTGGCAGGGAAATCACAGCACTTTTGTATGCATAATTTACTCACCTTCTAGAAACACCAAGTCTGAGTAATAGTTCTACCATCCGTTTATCCTTGCAGGTTATCAGTGATCTTGAGCAAGTTCTATCAGGACTACATGACTCTTTTAGGAAAAGATACAGAGATTAGTAGTAGATAAGAAAGTAAGAGGAATTGGATAACATTGAAAGGAAAAAAAAAAAAAAGAAAGTAAGAGGAAAAGGAGTGAATGATTGGATAGAGTGCCATCCTTGGTGACCAAAAAAACCAATCCTTCACGGAAGCCCTACCCACCCTTGTGCACTTGGTGAAGTAGTGAGTCAGGCATCTAGCGAGGGTCTTATGTATTTAAGGTGATCTTGATGACCTTTCTAACTTTGATACTGGTTTGCAGTTAGCCCCATTTTACTGACCTTCTTCCTCAGTGTACGATAATCATCATCCCTATTCCTCTCTCTGTTTAAGTCTGTTTTCAGTCTACTAAGTTGTTTATGTGATCCTAAATCCAAGGCCATCTTTTAAAAATTTTTGCTGATGGGCCATCCAGGGAACAGTTGATATCTGCACATTCCCTATGTGCTGTTATCATGGTGCTGGATTCAGTTCACATGGTTCATGGTGCTTGTTGTGTTATCTCATTTATGAGCAAACATTTCAAGGATGAATGGAAGTATGTGACCTTCCTCCCTCCAACTAGATAAGTAAACTAAATTTTTTTTGTTTTTGAGATAGAGTCTCACTCTATGACCAGGCTGGAGTGTAGTGGCATGATCTTGGCTCACCGCAACCTCTGCTTCCCAGGTTCAAGCAATTCTCATGCCTCAGCCTCCCAAGTAGCTGAAATTACAGGTACACGCCACCACGCCTGGATAATTTTTGTATTTTTAGTAGAGACAGAATTTCACCATGATGGCCAGGCTGGTCTCGAACTCCTGACCTCAGGTAATCCACTCACCTCGGCCTCCCAAAGTGCTAAGATTACAGACATGAGCACCACACCTGGCTGAAATATTTTTATAGTCAGTAGAACTTGTAGAATTCAAGATGATATGTTTTTATATTTATTCTTGGACTACATGCATGAGTGGAATGGAAGCCAATTTCCTCCCTTTCAAGTAATCAGCTTCTATCATTTCTTTGTCTGCTAAAATCATTCCAATAATATATAAGGAAGGAAAATGTAGTCACATTATCCACAAGAACTAGAATACACCTGTACCATGTCACTTTATTATTTTGGTAAACTACATGACATTTCCCTCATGATTTCTGCAGTGAAGCACAACAGTGTGTAGGGATCTGTTTTACTTTGACCAAATAGTGAATTGAGTGCTTCTAGAGTCCCAACTTTCATAAACGATGAGATCCTCTTGTAAATATATGGCTCTAGCTTTCTGGCTACATCTACTTTTCTTCCTAGTTTAAATCCCATTTCATACGAAGCCAAGCCAAGCCCCTAGAGAATTCCACCAAAGCAAAACGTAAGGAAAAAAAAGAAAAAGCAAAAGGGAAGGCTTGAAAAGTCCTAGAAATTATAAATTGGATGAGTACCAAATTGTCAGTTTTCAATTACAACTGTTGGTTAAGATCACAATTGGAATATTAGATGTTGAATGTAGATATTGAACATTGCTTCTTTGAATCTTTGTCCTGTTTACAGATAAATAGTCCCAAAGAGCAAAGAAAGAAATTTATCAAATGGTATATATTACATTTACTATAACATGAAGGTCCTGTATATTACTGGGATCTGAGAAATGTAGAATTGGAACAAATTTAAGACTTACAGGCCCAAACTGTTCCCCATGCTTTTTCCTTCCTTCTCTTTATTTTTTTTTCCATATCATGAATTATTTTTTTTCTGTGTTTAACAGAAAGTAAGTTGTTTATGTAGCAAGGATTTTTATATTCAGTATGGAGAATTACATGTTAACCTGTAGGAAAAATCAGGCTGAGTCCAGGTGTGGTGACTCACACCTGTAAACCTAGCACTTTGGGAGGCCAAGTCAGGTGGATCACCTGAGGTCAGGAGTTTGAGACCAGCCTGGCCAACATGATAAAACCCCATCTCTACTAAAAATACAAAAATTAGTGGGGCATGGTGGTGGATGCCTGTAATCCCAGCTACTAGAGAGGCTGAGGCAGGAGAATTGCTTGACCCCAGGAGGTGAAGGTTGTAGTGAGCCGAGATTGCACCATTGCACTCCAGCCTGGGCAACAGAGAAAAAACCCCATCTCAAAAAAAAAAGAAGAAGAAGAAAAGAAAAAAATCAGTCTGGGCTCGGTGGCTTATGCCTGTAATCCTTGCTACTTGGGAGGCCGAGGCGGGACAATCACTTGAACCTGGGAGGCGGAAGTTGCAGTGAGCCAAGATCACACCACTCTGGGTGACAGAGCAGGACTCTGTCTCAAAAAAGAAAAAAAAGTGTAGAAAAATATGTACTTTTCTCTGGAATATAAACTCTATGTCATTTTAGCTGTTGTTAATTCTTGAGCCACTACTTAAATAATTTTAACACTATAAAAATGATCTTTGACTTTCATAATCTAGTTACTTCCCAAACCTTGTGTCTCAATGCACTACTTTCTTTCTTGCATTCAGTCAACTTCTCAAGTTTGAATATCTTCCAGTGGTGCACTCACTAAACTTTCATTGGATATCTGGTGATGATTTTGTATGTTTTTCATAGGTGAAAAGGTAACGCAACTGCTTAGAGAAGGGCAATGTGTTCCTTAAAGAAAGTTAGGCTGAGTATGGTGGCTCACGCCTGTAATCCCAGCATTCTGAGAGGCTGAGGTGGGCGGATCACGAAGTCAGGAGTTCGAGCGAGACCAGCCTGGCCAGCATGGTGATACGCCATCTCTACTAAAAATACAAAAAATTAGCCAGGCGTGGTGACGTGCACCTTTAGTCTCAGCTACTTTGGAGGCTGAGGCAGGAGAATTGTTTGAACTCAGCTGGCAGAGGTTGCAGTGAGCCAAGATCATGCCACTGCACTCAAGCCTGGGTGACAGAGCGAGACTCTGTCTCAAAAAAGAAAAAAGAAAAAAGAAAAAGCAAAAAAAAAAGAAAGAAGAATTAAAATTTGAGAATAAGTGGTAAATTTAAAAAAAGAAAAAAAAAAGGCAGAAAAGAGAGGAGATGAGTTCTGCATAGGAACTTAAATAAGCAAAGCCTGAAGTCAATCTTTAGAAATATAAAATGAAGAATTTTTACAATACTATATATCAGATGCCATTCCACATTTCTTACGTAAATTATCTCATTTTTTCTTTGCATAGAATGTGGTAAAAATGGAATGAGTTGCTCAAATACTCAGATAGTAAATGTGGCAGAGCTAGGCTTGAAACTGAAGATTTCTGACTTGTGCTTTTCATTGCCTGATAGATTTTCTAAAAATAGGCCAGGCTCAGTGGCTCACGCCTGTAATTCCAGCACTTTGGGCGGCCGAGGCGAGTGGATCACCTGAGGTCAGGAGGTCCAGACCAACCTGCCCAGCATTGTGAAACCCTGTCTCTACTAAAAATACAAAAATTAACCAGGCGTGGTGGTGCATGCCTGTAATCCCAGCTACTCAGGGGACTGAGGCAGGAGAATCGCTTGAACTCAGGAGGCGGAGGTTGCAGTGAGCCGAGATGGAGCCACTGCACTCCAGCCTGGGCAACAGAGTGAGGCTCCTTCTTCTCAAAAAAAAAAAAAAAAAAAAAAAAAAAGCCCGGCCTGGTGGCTCACGCCTGTAATCCTAGCACTTTGGGAGGCCGAGGTGGGTGGACCACCTGAGGTCAGGAGTTCAAGACCAGCCTGGCCATCAGGGTGAAACCCCATCTTTAAAAAAATAAAAAATAAAAATAAATAAATAAATAAAAATAATGATAAACCTAAAACTTTACTCAACACCAAGCAAATGTATGAAACTCAGTGTTTATATCATTACACTTTTAATGAGAGACAAAGGCAAAATATTAATAACTTATTGGCAGCAATGCAAGTGATGTATACAATTGTCACTTTGGTATGCTGAGAGGAGAACTCGACTCACCTGTGCCAGCCACACAGCTGGGCGAATAAACACACAGCAACTTTTGTTTCAGGGAGGGTCGCTGCTCCTGAAACACTCAGATCCAAATCCATCCTTGAAAACTGAAGTGGAACATTAAATATAATACCTTGTAAAACTGAATTCTCCTAGGCCAAATGGCAGCATATCATCAACAGATGATGTTAACAGTAAAAAACAGCAGTGGTTGTAAAATAACAAAGGTATACTTTATTGAGTGCTTGCAATGTATTTGACATTATGCTGAAACACTCATAGTTGACTGTCTCATCTGGTCCTCATGTTACCTGATTTCATCATGTTTGAGGTCACCTGTTCTACTGGGGAGAGAATGTGATAAGGAAGGACTATTTAAAGGTAACCTTTGTCTTTGATCTTAGTAAGTTTGCCCTGTAGGTTATAGGTGGTATAGAGGTGGGGAGGTATAAGATGGAGCCAGGCTGTAAATTAAACACTGGGTCAGTAATTAAAGCTGGAGGAGATACATAATTAGGTCAGCAAATTTCTATTTAATTTAATAATACTCTTAAAGTACTTTGAAGTCTGTTATAGATTTTTTTTTTTTTTTTGGATTTAGAATGCTTTTCTGGAATTATTTATCCAGAGCCAATATTTTATGTAATTCACTGTACCAAGAGAAAACAGTAGATGTTAACAAATGTATACAGAGCTATATATTTGCAGGTCATAATTTTAAGATACTGTTGCCAAAGCCAACTTAAGGATTTAAAAAATATCACAATAAACTCAGAAGGTTGTCAGAAATGAATAATTTACCTACAAAATTTTATTATAGCATTATTGAGTATAGTAATGTAGTAAATTTATGTAAAAGTTTGACCCTCCACAAGAGAGCCGCATTTGTAGCTATCATATCATAGTGTGATTGGCTTAGTTTTTTGGCCCAGGTTGCATTAGGTGAGCCTCTTCTGAATCCAAGAATGGTTTGTTTATGATTTATTTTATATTTTATTTTTTGAGATAGAAATATTGTTGCCCAAGCTGGTCTTGAACATCAGGCCTTAAGCGATCCTCCCATCTCAGCCTCCCAAAGTGTAGGGATTATGTGCATGAGCATTCATTGATGACTGGTTTGTTGATTGAGACAGGATCTCACTCTATTGCCCAGGCTGGAGTGCAGTGGTGTGATCATGGCTCACCGTGGCTTCAATCTTCTGGGATCAAGAGATCCTCCTACCTCAGACTCCTGAGTAGCTGGGACTATAGTCATGTACCACCATGCCTGGTTAATATTTTAATTTCATTTTATCTTTAGAGACAGAATATGTTGCCTAGGCTGGTCTTGAACTCCTGGCCTCATGCTATCCTTCTACCTTGACCTCCCAATGTGCTGGCATTACAGGTGTGAGCCACCACACCTGTCCAGATTATTTATTAAGACCATGTAGAAATACCACTAAATTAACTGCGTTTGTCTTTGAGGCCAACATTATTCATTTGGCCAATACTCATATGAATATGAATGTGGAATACTCATATGAATTATTATTTTTTGAGATGGAGTTTTGCTCTTATTGCCCAGGCTGGAGTGAAATGGCACGATCTTGGCTCACTGTAACCTCCATCTCCCAGGTTCAAGCAATTCTTCTGCCTCAGCCTGCTGAGTAGCTGGGACTACAGGTGCGTGCCACCACACCCAGCTAATTTTTGTATTTTTAGTAGAGACAGGATTTCACCGTGTTGACCGGGATGGTCTCGATCTCCTGACCTCGTCATCTGGCTGCCTCGGCCTCCCAAAGTGCTGGGATTACAGGCATGAGCCACCGCACCCAGCCTCATATGAATTATTAGATTAAATGTTGGCACTGGTGCTCTCATAGTAGGAACTCACACTGTGAGACTTGATATTTACATGACCAGAAGAATCGTTCATTAACATATGTGAATAATATATATAGTTACAACTCTAGATTGCATTTGTTGATGTTGACCTAGAGAGGATGTGATGCTGTTTAAAATAGCAAAAGAGACTGTTGGACCAGTTAGGATGATTGATAAAAGCATTAATATGGTTCTTAATGGGTTATTATTATCTAGATTATTTTCCTAGTGGTTTATAACATTTTGAATTTTACAGTCCAAAAAAAAGTTGCCAAGACTTAATTTTTTGTTTAACTTCTGTTTTTACCATGTTTTCTTAAAACACTGGGCAAGAAAAGTACCTGGGATGTAGTCAACCTAACTCAATACGTGGTAGTTGAATATGTGGATGGATGATCAAACAACAAAAAAGTAGTGAAGGTATAATTTCAGGATAAAGGAAAGCCTTTAACTGGAACATATTTAGTTTTAGGAAAAACTAAATCCATTGTCTTTAATGTTTCAATTTCCCCATGCCCCAGCAAATCCTTTATGACCTACGATGAGCCCACAGATTGGTTTTGGGGGAACTGCTGCACAGTCTGGCAGCTAACTAGTTCAAAAGTAGCTCTCCTCTGCACACACTCCCCATCCCTCTGGCTGTTCTCTCTGGATGATTCACTTCCAGCAATTTCCTGAGCACCCACTCTGAGCCAAAGAAATAGCCTCACCAACATGGTGAAACCCTGACTCTACTAAAAATAGAAAAGTTAGCCAGGCGTGGTAGCGCATGCCTGCAATCCCAGCAACTCAGGAGGCTGAGGCAGGAGAATCGCTTGAACCCAGGAGGTGGAGGTTGCAGTGAGCTGAGATTGCGCCACTGCACTCCAGCCTGGGAAACAGAGCAAGACTCCATCTCAAAAATAATAATAATAATAAATAAATAAAAAATAAAAGAAAAATAGCAATCTAGGATTCAAGAATGACAGAAGTAAGACACAATTTGTGACCTCAAGCAGAGGGATTTAATTTGGGGAGAGATATACTCCCTCCTCCCCCCATAAAAACATTATGCTACAATACGTTAAGTATCAAGAAAAATTACCTATCACCAGGCACGCGGGTGAGAGAAGGAAAGTAAACTCTATGACGGGAGTGAGGGTTGGAGAGGCTGACATTTTACCATGCCTTTATTTTCTAACCCCCTGCAACCTGTGATTTGTATGACTTTGTAAGCATGCAGCCCATATTGCTTTGGCCTCCGAAACTATAGCTATGTGACCTTGAGCAAGTTACTCCACCAACTTGAATCTCATCCTTCCATTATAAAATGAAGATTTCTTTTGGCTGGAACCATCTTCCAGTCATTTGCCAAAATTATGAACACAAAGAGAAAGAGGAGAGGCACCTGATATATGTTCTCTAGGCCTTTTAGAAAACATGGAGTTGGCTGGGCCCAGTGGCTCACACCTGTAACTCCAGCACTTTGGGAGGCTGAGGTGGGCGGATCACTTGAGGCCAGGAGTTCAAGACCAGCCTGGCCAACGTGGCGAAACCCCATCTCTATTAAAAATACAAAAACTAGCTGGGCGTGATGGTGCACATCTGTAATCCCAGCTATGTGGGAGACTGAGATGGGAGGATCGCTTGAGCCTGGAGGTGGAGGTTGCAGTGAGCCAAGATCATGCCACTGCCCTCCAGCTTGGGTGGCAGAGTGACTCCATACCAAAAAAGGAAAGAAAACATGGAGTTGTTCTTTTGGCTGCATACATGTGAATCTATAAGAAAAGCAGAAAAATAAAATGAAGCTGATAGCAGTATCTACCTTACAGAGTGATTGTGGGGACAGTATTATAATAACACTTGTGAAGTGCTTAATACAGTGATATATAGTAAGTGAATTACTATTGTCATTATTATGGCTAAACTTGAGCAGAATGGGATAGAGGTGGCACTCTTTGTTTTGAGATTTTTTTTTTTTTTTGAGACAGAGTCTTACTCTGTCGCCTAGGCTAGAGTTCAGTGGTGCGATCTCTGCTCACTGCAACCTCTGCCTCCTGGGTTTGAGCAGTTCTTGTGCCTCAGCCTCTCAAGTAGCTGAGATTACAGGCATGTGCTACCACATGGCTAATTTTCATATTTTTAGTAGAGACAGGGTTTCACCATGTTGGCCAAGCTGGTCTCAAACTTCTGACCTCAGTTGAGCCACCTGCCTTGGCCTCCCAAAGTGCTGGGATTACAGGTGTGAGCCACCGATCCCAACCCTAGAGATGTCACTCTTTTTTTTTTTTTTTTTTTTTTTTTTAAGATGGGGTTTCACCATGTTGGTCAGGCTGTTCTTGAACTCCTGACCTCAGGTGATCTGCCCACCTTGGCCTCCAGAGTGCTTGGATTACAGGTGTGAGCCACCATGCCCAGCCGAGATGTCACTCTTAATGTCTGATGGTAGGGGAGGTTGTGAGAGTAGGGGGAGAAGGAATATGACAACCCAATGAAAAATGGCCAAGGATCGAGATAGGATCTTTCTTCAAAGAATGAATATAATTGAATAATAAGCACATGAAAACATGGTCAACATCGTTAGCCATCCGAGAAATGCACATCAAAACCACAATAAGATACCACTTCACGCCCTCTAGGATAAGGTGTAATAATAATAATAAAAAGACCGACAGTGACAAGTATTGGTTGGGATTTGGAGAACTTGGAACCTCTTTCCTGGTGGTAGGATTGTGAACTGGAGCAACCACTTTAGGGAACAATCTGTCAGGTCCTCGAATGGATAAATATTAGAGTGACCATATGATCCTGCCATTGCACTCCTAGCTATATGCCGAAGAGAAATGAAAACATAGGTCTACACAAAAACTTGTCCAAGCTACTCAGGAGGCTGAGGCAGGAGAATCACTTGAACCCGGGAGGCGGAGGTTACAGTGAGCCAAGATTGCGCCACTGCACTCCAGCCTGGGTGACAGACTGAGGCTCCGTCTCAAAAAACAAACAAACAAGCAAACAAATTGGGATATGTTGCTATGGGACAAGCTCTCTGCTGGGCTCTGGGGACACAGGAATAAGTGAAGCCATGATCATTGCCCCAAAGAGCTTAGAGTTTAGAGGGAAAGACAGAGAAGGGGGCAGACAATGAGGGTGCAGTGTTATCAGTGCAGGAGTCAGGAGCACACTAGGGAGAATAGAACTCAGGTTGGGAGCAAGGTCAGGCGAAGCTCCCCAGAGGAACTGGTTAGCAGATTTTTAAAGTGCATGCCACGTGGGAAGAACTTGAGACTGTGGGTGGATGGACGGCAGCTCGTGTGGCACCTATGGAGCAGAAGTCTTTCTTGAGAGTGTTACCCCTGTTTCCTGGAGTCCTTTGGCTGTAGCACTCAGTGGCCAGATGCCAGATAGTCCTCATTGGCTGTCTTTCTTCTCCTCAGTGTCCAACAAGCACCCGTTTGTGGACAGCAATCTTCTCTACCAGTTCAGAATGAACTTCCGGCGGAGGCGAAGACTGATGGAGCTGCTCAATGAAAAGTCCCCCTCCTCCCAGGAAACTCATGACAGTCCCTTCTGCCTGAGGAAGCAGAGCCATGACAATCGGAAATCTACCAGCTTTATGTCAGGTATGCCATCCCAGGGTTTATTGGAGCTCATGTGTTTGTCTTTTGAGAAATAACTGAGCCTGGGCCGGGCGCGGTGGCTCACGCCTGTAATCCAAGCACTTTGGAGGCCAAGGCAGGCGGATCACCTGAGGTCAGGAGTTCAAGACCAGCCTTTCCAACATGGCGAAACCCCATATTAAAAAAAAAAAAGAAGGAGAAGTAATAGAGCCATGACTCACCTTTGAGAAACTCTGTCTCTATCAGAGAATAGAATTTTTACTTATTCATAACCAAGAAGTATGAAAAAAAATTCCAAAACCCTAAGTTTTTCTTGGGCCACCAACTTAGATGCCAGGATTCTGTTTTAGAAAACTATGTACATGAATTATTGAAGACCTCTCAGGCTCTCACTCATACCTTATTTACTTTTCATTTACAAATCATTCTTGCCTGGCATGGTGGCATGCACCTGTAATCTCAGCTACTTGGGAGGCTAAGGCAGGAGGATCCCTTGAGGCCAGGAGTTTGAGACGAGGCTGGGCCATAAAGCAAGACTTCGTCTGTCCAAAAACTTTAAAAATAAATAAATATAATACAAGTGGGTTTTACATATCATTTAATTATTCAGTTTTATAAATCATAACTTTGAAAAGCTATCTGTTTTGAAGATGAATAAGAAGATTATTTCTGGCCAGACGCAGTGGCTCACGCCTGTAATCCTAGCACTTTGGGAGGCCAAGGTGGGTGGATCACCTGAGGTCAGGAGTTCAAGACCAGCCTGGCCAACATGGTGAAACCCCATCTTTAAAAAAAAAAAAGATTATTTCTATGAGCATTGACACCAGTAACAACAAAAAAGTGACTGGTTATTCACCTATTATCAGGGTGACAGAGAACAAAGAAGAGCAATGAAAACCTAATCCAAGCCTCACAAAGCATAGCAGCTGGTGGTGTTACAGTTTAAGCAGACAGTCTTAGCTGTACGGGTAGCCCTGAGGGAAACAATGGTGGTTGGATGTAAGGGTGATCTGGCTGTGACAACTGTCACTTCATTGATCGTCACGGCTGATTCAGCTGATCTGGCTGGCTGGGAGGGTGTAAAAAGAAAAATGTAATTAATTAATTAATTTATTTATTTATTGAGATGGAATTTCCCTCTTGTTGCCCAGGCTGGAGTGCAGTGATGCAATCTCGGCTCTCGGCAACCTCCACCTCCCAGGTACAAGCAATTCTCATGCCTCGGCCTCCCGGATAGCTGGGATTACAGGCACCTGCCACCACGCCCAGCTAATTTTATATTTTTAGTAGAGATGCGGTTTCTCCATGTCGGTCAGGCTGCTCTCCATCTCCTAACCTCAGGTGATCTGCCTGCCTCAGCCTCCCAAAGTGCTGGGATTACAGGCGTGATCCACCGCGCCTGGCCACAACTATATGTATTGAGGCGAAGTGTTGTGGCTCATGCCTATAATCCCAGCACTTTGGAAGGCGAAGGCAGGAGGATCACCTGAGGACAAGAGTTTGAGACCAGCCTGCCTAACAAGGTGAAACCTTTTCTCTACTAAAAATACAGAAATTAGCCAGATGTGGGGGCAGGTGCCTGTAATCTCAGCTACTCAGGAGGCTGAGGTAGGAGAATCAGTTGAACCCGGGAGGCAGAGGTTGCAGTGAGCCAAGATCTCGCCACTGCACTCCAGCCTGGGTGACAGAGTGAGACTCTGTCTCAAACAAAACAGAACAAAACAAAACAGAACAACTATATGTATTGAGACATTTCTGTGCACCAGGCCCTGAGCCAAGCTTGGTTATATGAATTTTCTCATTTAATTCTTACTGTAACCCTAAGAGAAAGGACCTTTCTTATCCCTGTTTTACAGGTGAAGAGACTAAGGCACAGAGCAATTGAGTGGCTTACGCAAGGTTAGGAAGCGGTGGGCAGTGCTCAGTCTACCAGCTGTAGCTAACACCAGTTTAGCTCCTACTAGTTTTGTTTTACTCCAATGCTTCTAATATGCTGCCATCTCCCTGACCCCACATGCCCCAGGTTCCTCAGGCACAGCCAGCTGGAGGAGAGAAAGAAGCGTGAGCTTCTGTGGAAAAAGAAAGGCTGGCTGAGGATCAGAGCCTAATCCTGTGCTCCCAGGCCAACCTGGTCAGGCCAAGAGGGCACACCAGATGTATGTCTCCTTAACTTTGCAAACTTCTGCAGAGTAATTTTACTTTCTCACAAGGAAGGGTTTTCCTGTTTCTTGAGTGGGCCCAATAGACCTGAACAAGTGATAAGGATGAGTAGAAGGCTATTGTAACCATGGTAACCTGTATTAGTCCACTCTCTAAATGCTATAAAGGAATATCTGAGATAGAGTAATTTATTAGATCGGTGCAAAAGTAATCGTGGTTTTTGCCATGAAAAGTAATGGCAAAATGGCAAAAAGTAATGGGGCACAGAAATGTCATATAGTTGTAAGTGGTCTCATTATCAGCCCCCCATTCAGTCCACCAGCTTTAGCTAACATCAGTTTAGCTCCCATGAAGTTATGCACCCAAGCTTTGCTCAGTACCTGGGGCACATGAATTAATTTTATTTTATTGTATTGTATTATTTTTCTTGAGATGGAATTTAACTCTTTTTGCCCAGGCTAGAGTGCAATAGTGCGATCTTGGCTCACCGCAACCTCTGCCGGCTGGGTTCAAGCGATCCCAGGAGGTGTCTCAGCCTCCCGAGTAGCTGGGATTACAGGCATGTGCCACCACGCCCAGCTAGTTTTTGTATTATTAATAGAGACAGAGTTTCTCCATGTTGGCCAGGCTGGTCTCAAACTCCTAACCTCAAGGAGTCTGCTCACCTCAGCCCCCAAAGTGCTGAGAATACAGGCATGAGCCACCAGGCCTGGCCAGAAATTAATTTTAATGGCAAAAACCGCGATGATTTTTGCACCAACCTAATATAAAGAAAATTAGTTTAATTGGTTCACAGTTCTGTAGGCAATACAGGAAGGATGGTGGCATCTGCTTTTGGGGAGATCTCAGGAAGCTTCCAATCATGGTGGAAGGTGAAGGGGAGCAGGAGTGGCAGGTTGGGGGTGGAGGTGCCACATACTTTTAAATAATCAGATCTCACAAGACTCATTCTCATGAGGACAGTGTAATGGCTCTAAACCATTCATGAGAATCCACCCCTATGATCCAGTCACCTTCCACCAGGCCCCACTTCCAACATGGGGGATTACCTTTCAACACAAGATTTAGGTGAGGACATATATTCACACCGTATCATGACCATAAACACCAGCATTTATTTTGTGCTTCCCGTGTGCCAGGTTCCCCATGGTTTCTTTCATTCAGTCACATACCTTCCCCTTGTTGACAGCCAGCCTACTCCATGACAGAGAACCAAATCAGAAAATTAAAGACACTGCCTCACATACATGGTCAAAGCCTGAATGTGTGCATTAATGTGGTTTTTTTCCCCCAAGACAGAGTCTTGCTGTGTCGCCCAGGCTGGAGTGCAGTGGCTCAATCTTGGCTCACTGCGATCTCCACCTCCCAGATTCAAGCAATTCTCCTGCCTCAGCCTCCCAAGTAGCTGGGATTATAGGCACGTGCCACCACACCTGGCTAATTTTTGTAATTTTAGTAGAGTCAGGGTTTCACCATGGTGGCCAGGCTGGTCTCAAACTCCTGACCTCGTAATCTGCCCACCTGTGCCTCCCAAAACGCTGGGATTACAGGCATAAGCCATTGGGCCCAGCCCAATTAATGGTTTTATTTGAAATCAGAAGGCATTTGTTATACTCTTGATTCATCCCATGTAGCTAACACGTCATTAACATCCCAGCAGGGACTGCTCAACATGGATGTGGTAGTCCTTGAAATAATGTCATTCTTTGACAAACATGATATAACCCACACCTTGCACCAATCCTGTAAGACAGCATTGTTCTCTCCTTACAATCAGGGAGATAGAGGCTCAGAGAGCTTCCCTGAGGTGACTCAAGTTGTGCTGTAAATGACAGAGCTGGCCAGGCATAGTGGCTCAAGCTTATAATCCTCGTTCTTTGAGGGGCTGAGGCAGGTGGATCTCTTGAGGCCAGGAATTCGAGACCAGCCTGGCCAACATGGTGAAACACAATGTCTATTAAGAGTACAAAAATTAGCCAGGCATGGTGGCAGTCACCTATGGTCCCAGCTACTCGGGAGACTCAGGCAGGAGAATCGCATGAACCTGAGAGGCAGAGGTTGCAGTGAGCCCAGATTGCATCACCGCACTCCAGTCTGTGCAACAGGGTGAGACTCCATCTGAAAAAAACAAAATAATATAAAGTAAGTGGCAGAGCTGCAACTCAAATGCTTGCTTTTCTGCCACTAAGACCAGCGTGCTTTTTCCTGGCCTCCTTGAACCTTGTAGTTGAAAGCCTATGTGCTCTAGTGAGCCGAGACCGACCCCTTGGTGACTGTGTGTTCTCTGGCCTACAGTGAGCCCCAGCAAGGAGATCAAGATCGTGTCTGCAGTGAGGAGGAGCAGCATGAGCAGCTGCGGCAGCAGCGGGTACTTTAGCAGCAGCCCCACCCTCAGCGGCAGCCCCCCTGTGCTCTGCAACCCCAAGTCTGGTGAGTGCCCAAAAGGTGGCCCCGCTCCTGACTAGGACTGTGGGGACTTGGGCAAGTCCCTGGGAAGCAGAATCTAAGATAGAGGGAGACTAGTATGTGGGCTCTAGTAAGTTAGAGCGTGCTCTTGGGGTCCACACGAGTCGAAGGGAAGGGAAGGAAGAATTGGGCTGAAGGAAAAATTGGGTTGTAGCCCAGTCTCCATGAAGGCTATCATTGAGCCCGTGAGACCTCTGGAGCTGGGATGGCCCTTCCAAGTTGCCTGGAGTTGTGTGGAGGGGGCTGGGCCTTTAGAGTCACATGTTGACCAGTTATTAGGTATCGGTGGCCCCTGGGAGAAGGCCATGACCTTGGGCAAAGCAGCTGTCTTCAGGGAGATGGTACCCAAGACAGCTGAGGGCTGTCTCCATTAGCACTCCCAGAGCTGGGAGGAGTCCCTGAGCCCTGAAGGCGGTTTGGGGCAGTGTGTGTCAGTGTTCACTACAGCAGGGGAAATAGCCCATTCCCCAGAATGCTGCAGATGCAATGATCTGTTGTGGCCCAACACCCTTAAGGAAGACGCCTGGATCTGTGCAAACCCAACCAGCCCTGGAATTGACCCTGGGTGCCCTGGAGTTTCAAAATCTGCTCATCAACCTCCATGGCCTTTATATTCCAGGAAAAAGATCTAGGCACAAAGATTGTTGGTGAACATGTACTTAGAAACAACCCTTCCTCCACTCAGTCAGTTCATCAACCCCCCGGGAACTGGTAATCATTGAAATTGCCCTTTCTCACCATCCCTTACCGACCTCGTGTCCTCACGGCCCTCCTTGCCAGGATGAGGATGTGTGGTCCGTCACTACAGTAACCACCAGAAAACACTCTTAAACCTCTTTGCTTAGTGCACTGCCCACCCCCGGTTCAGTTTGTCACCTTCGAGGAAGAGGCTCTGTTCCTTTTGTTCAGGTTTCCTCACCATCAGATCTCGGGGGTACGAAGATGATAGGTCATCGCCCCCAACTCAGTGAACACACCACCTCTTTGGAGAAAAAAAAACATTTCATGTTAGTAGGAATAAGGACTAATTGATGCTGTTCAAAAGGTTTTGAGACAAAACTCTGTCATCTAATGCTGTTATCTAGGAAGGTGGTTATTTTTCCTGATCTAACTTTTTTCTTTCTTTGCTGGCTGCCTTCTGGAGAGTTAGCTTCAGGAATAACGTTGTAACCTGTCAGTGAATGAAGAAACTTGCTTCTCTACTGTCCTGGCTGAAGAGTCGTTGAGTATTGGGTTTTTCAATCGCAGGAGCTTGCTGATTAAGTAGAACGAAAAAGGAGAACTGAATTCTTAGAAATGAGATGTTTGAAGCCCTCATAGAAATCTGACAGGCATCCTCAAAGTTCAAAGCAAAAGATCTCAGTTTCAAAAAAGGGTCGGTGGTGCCATCACCAT
Source organism: Plecturocebus donacophilus (assembly GCA_004027715.1). NCBI lineage: Eukaryota > Metazoa > Chordata > Mammalia > Primates > Pitheciidae > Plecturocebus > Plecturocebus donacophilus. Next base: position 45,329 of record PVKP010017494.1, read on the forward strand.
TTTACGTGTTTTTGATTGCATATGATAGTATATGAAAAAAGTGTTAATTACTGAGATTAGCAACAAAATCCATATTCCCTGAGGTAGGTTAGTACTGTTTCCTCTTTCTCCTTGCCTCTGGGTCAAAGGGGAGAGTTTACTGTTATGCAGGCAGAAGAGAAAGGTCTTGTTTCCTTTCTTGGGTTTCTAAGAATAAGAGCTGTCAGGACTGAGTTGTGATTTGTAAATCTCACTTATTTTTTTTTTTTTTAGAAAAGGAGAAAGAAAGAAACAGCAAAAGAAAGAAAAAAAGAAAAAGAAAGGAAGAGATTTTAGAAAAAGAGAAAAGGAGAAAGAAAGAAACAGCAAAAGAAAGAAAAAAGAATGAAAGAGAAAGAAAGAGGAAGAGATTTTAGAAAAAGAGAAAAGGAGAAAGAAAGAAACAGCAAAAGAAAGAATAAAAAAGAATGAAAGAGAGAAAGAAAGAGGAAGAGAAAGAGGGAGAGAGAGAATGGGATTCTTGTTTTATTGCCCAGGCTAAAATACAGTCTAAAAATGGGTATTAAAAACCTCTTTTATGCCAATAATTGTGTTTAACAATGGAGACAGGAAGGAATAGGGGATGAAAATAACAAATAAGCAGCCAACCAATATTTTATTTAAACCTGTGAAATGCTATGCAATTGCTGGGGAGTGATTT